>CM077468.1:57083029-57172516 GCA_039654755.1 Calcarius lapponicus | reverse complement strand
CAAGGACACAGGAACCTTTGGAGACCAGCAATAAAACCTCGAGTTGCATCAGCAGTGGAGAAACAGCATCCAAAAAGGAAACTGTTGAAATTTAATAAGCACAAACATCACTCAATATTTGAATAAAATCAAATATTCAGGAGAATATTTTAAAAGGGGATTGAGAACCTTCAGGTGGGTTACACCATGGGGAGAAGGTTCATAAAGGAACAGGAGACACCAGGTCAAGCTTTATTAACTGGAGCTCTCAGTCCTACAAAAATCCAAATTGATTAATTAAGAGGAGAGGGGACAGATTTAGAGGATGTGACTTCTGAGGGAAAACTGGAAAAAGCCACACAGGAGGGGAAGGGAAATAACTCCAGCATGTAAAAACCCTGGATAAATCAGGATCATCTCCTGAGCTGGTGCTCACAGGGTGGAGAGGGATTGGGGAAAAGATTGAGGATTTAGAGGCAACAATGAAAATAGAAGAAATTTCCAACTAAAAGGTGATAAAAATGCTGGAACAGCCACCTTGGAGTGACATCCTTGCTCTTGCATTACAGCTTTTACTGACATTTATCATCTCCCAAAGGGCTGAGCCCCCCAGCAGTTCCTCTCCACACCTCCACTGCTGGGAATCACCCCACTCAGGGGAGGCAGGAAAATAGGAAATTCCCTTTTTATTAATCCCAGCTGCCCCAGCTTTGATCCAGCCCACATCTGAAACCTCCCTGAAAATCCCAGAGGGGATCTTTTCGAATTGTATTTTTACCTCCATCCAAGGGGATTGGCATCGTGAGGGTCAGCAGTGATAATTGCTTCCAAATGTGGATTGATTTAGTTATAACCACCCCAATGGGATCCCACCTCTTCCAGGAAAATCAACAGGAAGGATTTTTTTTCCTTGAAAACCTGAAAATCTCCATGTCCAAAACATCAACAATTCTGGGAAAAAAAATTCCAAGGAAAATTTCCGATGAATGAAGTTCTGAAACTAAGACCTGAGACTAAGACGAGGGCGTTGGCTTTGTTTGCGGTTTAGCTGCTCAGATTTATGGATGAGGAAACATCTTCCCTGAACTCATGGAAAACCAATGGCCTTTCCAGAGTGCATCCATTATTTAAAAAAGCTAACAGTTGAAATATTAAACTTTGATGAGGTTTTGTTTGCTTTGCTCTTCTGGAAGCAATAGATTAAAACTTCCACTAGCGTTTTGTATTATTGATTCCACTGCTGTAGGTACAAAATAAATAGTTTGCACATTAAGTCAGCCCAGGCTGAGGAGGTTAATTGTTTGTGTGGTTGGTGAAACACCAATCTGTGATTTTTCACAGCTGAAAAAAACCACTCCACAGAGAAACACAGGAAGGAGCAAAAGGCAAAGCTCCAGCGGCTACTGATAATCTGTTATTTAAAATACATGCAAAAATCCAAGCAAAATCTGCAGCAGGGTAGCCTGTGTCACTGCTCAGTGTTTGTCACAGCAGGGACAGGATCACTTCTGCGCCCAGAGCAGTGGGAGCTCTATCCTCATCCCCCACTCCAAGAGGCTGAGACCGCTGCCAAATGACAACCAAAGGGAATTTGGCGCACTTGATTTCCACTCCACCAAAATAATTTCCTCTTGACCACTTGTTCCTCTCCTGTTCAGGACCTTGTTACCAAGTTTGTTTGTTTTCCCAGTTTTTTGCAGAGGAGGGGGAAACTGAGGAGAACATTCTTAAAAGCATTTTATTCCACTTATCAGTCATGGGAATGAGTGAGACATCCAGAGATGAAAAACTCAGCTCCATTCCATCACAAGCCAACCTATTTCTGTTGGTTACAGTTATAGCAATTGTAACATTTATAATCACAATTACAATTACCATCACAATCACAATACAATTATAATTACAATTTATAATTTTGAATTTATAATTTATAAATATAAATTTTATACATTTCTTGCGTTACATTATAAATGTTTTCCAGCCTATTATGCCACACAATGTATGCTAATACAATCTGACACTAATCACTTGATGGTTTTGTTTCCCTATGTGGTCCTAGTTACATATGCACCTTTTACAGTTCTAATTCTCTAGAAATATCTGGTCTTTTTGCACAGGCCATATTTTGAAGCTCTGTTGAAACTTGTTTCTGGTTCATCTCTCAACAGTGTCATCTCCATTCCATGGCCTTCCTGAGCCAGCACAGCTCATCTCAGAGTTTGCACCACAGATGGACAAGGCTGTGTGAGCTTTCTGTCGGGGTTTTGAAATCTTTCAAAAATCCATTTCTCACATCTCCCCCTCTTTCTTGAACTGCAAAATCTTCTTTGTTGGTCTTATTTTATCATCTGCTGTGCATTGTCAAGTGCGACAAGGTACTATTACTAATATGACTACTATATTAATTAATATATAAATTTTATTTTGTAAAGCTCTTTTCGTTAAGGTATAAAGTTTCTCTATTCTTCAAACAAATTGTTCTAACTAGGATCTGATTGTCTGCTTTAATTTGATTTGTTACATCAGGAAGATTTTTTTTTAATTGATTTTTTTTCCCAACAATCAACCTACAGTGGTCAGATCAATGCTCAGCTCTTACCACTCTTGATGGGCAAATTCAGCTGCTCCCAATAAATATCAATAAATCCCCTCCAGAACCAGCCTGGGAGTAGCTGCAGCACTCAGAGAAGATCTGGGAAAGATCTCCTGGAGCAATTCCAGGGGAAGCAACGAGTCCTCCTGCTCATTTTCCCTTCTTTTCCATGCTGAATCCATGTCACTGGATAACAGGTCCAAACTGTGGGATCTGGTTTGGATTTTAGAGAATCAGCTCTGTCCACCCACAAAACCATCAATGTCAGCGGAGCCTGGAATATCTAAATTCAGGGAAAATTCACTGAAATTCAGGAAAACTGCCTCCCATTCCTGCTCTAATGCTCCCAAATGAAAATGTACTCTCAGCTTTGGGAAAAGGACACTGTGACCTTTCCAGGAGCAGGGAAAGAAGACTCCTAATCTAAATAACAAGGAAAGGTTGAACCTATCACATCTTTTAAATATGAGGGAGACAAGGATATAAATTCCACTGACCAGGGGAGAGGCAATCAGAGTGATGGATTACAGCCAATCCAGGAGAGATGGGAAAGGGAGAGAACACTCTGATCCAAATTATTCCACAAAATTGCCCTCAGCCCACTCCAGCTTGGCAGCAAAATGCCTCATTCCATCCCCAGAAAGGCTTCCCAGGGTGCTCATGCAGCTGGAATCTTCACTTGCTGCAGGAGACAACTTTTCCCTTTTTTCCAGCTAAAATTCCCAGGATGGAAACTCCAATGGGCTGCTTTTACAACCAGCAGGATCAGAGAGAAGAAGGGAAGGACAAATCCCCTTTTTCTTTGGGATTTTTAGGGACTTTTGCACCACAGCAAAAGACAGAATTCTCTGGATATACCTGGAGAACTCTTCCAGCCTTTGCACAGCCTTTCAACCCAACAAAATCCCCTCAGGAAATCCCATTTTCCCAGTGGGAATGTTGGGCATGCCCTTCGGGATACAGGAAAAGTGCTTGGATATTTATCCCAATTCTTCCCAATGCCACACCAGCAGAGCAAATACCAGCACAGTGCCCTTGGTTTTCCCAAGAATATCCAGGATTAAGGATGGAGAGTCCTGCCTGAAGGCACTGGAGCTTGTTCCAAGGAATTTCCTGTAATTCCAAGAGCCAGTGTAGGAACAGAGCACACATCCCCATTTTCCAACCTAACAGGGACAGCAGCGCTTCCCAGCTGAAAGTGCTGAAATTTGACAAATCATTTCCTGAAATTTGGCAGGAAACATGAAGGGCTGTTTCCTTCCTTTTCCCTTTTAATCCAATTCCACCGCATTTTCTCCCAAAGGATGAGACTCTGCAGCCACACCATGGACCCGCTCCAAATGGAAACCAGGGAAGCTTCCCCAGGCCCCAGAGATTCCCCAGCTCTCCTCTTCCCAAATGTTGCCATCCCCAGTCCCCTTGGGCAGAATGGGGAATGGCTGGAGCTGTGCCAAGGGTTTTGGGATGGGGTTGAATTGTTTCTCACTCGGGGTCACCAAACATTGAATTTGCTGAGGACCCTCGACATGGGAAAGAGATGAGAATCTTGACTCCATGTTTCAGAAGGCTGACATTTATTATGTTTATTATATATGTTATATTAAAAGAAAATGATATATTAAAACTATACAAAAAATAGAAGAAGGGATTTCATCAGAAGGAAAGAGAAAGGGGAAAGGGTGAGAAAGAAAGGAGAGGGAGACAAAGAAAGGAAAGGAAAGAGAAAGGAAGAAGGAAAGGAAAGGAAAGGAAAGAAAGGAAAGGAAGGAGCAAAGGAAAGGAAAGGAAAGGAAAGAAAGGAAAGGAAAGGAAAGGAACAGGAAAGGAAATAAGTGAAAGGAAAAGGAAAGAAAGGAATAGGAAAGGAAAGGAAAGGAAGAGGAAGAGGAAAGGATGAAGGAGAAAGGAAAGGAAGGAGAAAGGAAAGGAAAGGAAAGGACATCATAATAAAATCTATGTAACTGACTAGTCAAGTCTGAGCCAGCTGACTGTGATTGGCCATTAATTAGACCAACATACCACATAAACACCAAGCCCAGATGCACCTGTTGCATCCCACAAGCAGCAGATAACCATTGGCTTAGACATTTCATTCCTGAAGCCTTTCAGCTTCTCAGGAGAAAAAATCCCCAGCAAAAGGATTTTTCATAAAATATGTCCATGACAGGATGCGTTTTAGGAAAAAGTTCTTCCCTTTCCCAGAGTGAGGGATGAGGACCAGGGAATCAACTCCCAGGGGAATGGGCACGGCCCAGAGGCTGCCAGAGCTCCAGGGAGCCTTTGGAAAACGTTCCCAAAGGCTGCCCAGGGTGGGATTGTTGGGGTTTTGGGATGATCCTTGAGGTCCCTTCCCACTCAGGATTATTCTGTCCCACAGTTCCACCACTCCCACATTGCCCCCAGGGGATTTTCTCCCGCCTCAGTTTTCAGCGTTTTCAGCAGCAAATTTCACTTTGTCCCTTAAACACCGCCCAGCAAACAGGACTAAAACCTCCCTCAATTTTTCAGCATTTTCAGGACTAAAACCTCCCTCCTGTTTCTCACATTAAAATACAAATAATTTCATATATTCAAATAATTTAAATAATTCCATTCAATCTAAACAGGGGTGACTCCACATGGAAACGTTTTCCCCAAATTCTTGCCTGCTTCATTCCTTTGGACTGAAAAAAGAAGAATAGTCCCCACTTAGCTCACCATAATTCCAAGCAGAATTTCTCGTGCAAGAATAAAATAAAAATCTTCGAGGGGCACTTCTAAAGATTCATTTCTGTAGGTGCTGCAAATAGGCTGTACTCCAAACATAATGAATATAATTCTCTTGTCAGGTTTAGTGTAATTTTTATTTGCTGATAGGCTCCTGGATGGGATAATAAAGCTTCCAATACAAGCCCGTTATTGTCAGGCACAGAGAGGACAATGAGATATTCTATTCCAGCCAAGTATCTGCTGCAATGGGTGCTATTAAATAAAGGATTTTGCAATGTGGTGTTGGGGAAAAAAATGAATATATTTGGTTAAGTGGGTTAAATACCTTCAGAGGAACCTAAAAATATTAGGTTTCTAAAGGGTTTTACAATCCCAGGAGACAGAGATGAGGAACTCAGAAAATCTTCATTATTGCTAAAAGTGCTGCTGAAAAGCCTAGACCAGCTTTGCACCAAAAATAAAAGAATACAACGAAATTCTAGGGAAAGGGAGTCAAGGAGCCCCTTTTTTAATGGGGAAAACCTCCCCAAAACCCCAAGTATCTGGAGTGCCACGGGGCCCAGCAAAGGAAATGCCACACCAGGTATTTTTCAGAGTCCATTAAAGGATCCACTCAGCCCCTTCTGCCTTCACAGCTCATTTCTGGCACCCCCTGCTAGCCAAAATTCCTGAGGCCAGGGCAGCAAATGAGGGATATTGAGAAAACACAAGACCCCAAACCAAAAGATAGGAAAGGATTCTTCAAGCTCCAAATGAATCCCACAGTCCTGTCAGTGGCTAAAGCTGAAAAGTTTTAATTTAAATTGTTTAGAGAAGGTTTTAAAGTGAATAAAAATTGCCAGGGTTTAAGCAGGGCTCACAAGAGCAGTGACAAATTAAGAAATCAATGATAAATACAGGATTCTAATTATTAATAATAATCATCATCATTTTTATTCCTATTCTTATAATTATTATTATTATTTCTAATAGCTTTAGATGTTGTATTTGAGCTCAGATTATCTTTAACACAAATGAAAATGCACTTTGAGATGGTTCATTATGATGCAGATCAAAATAACACAAAAGCTTTGTTTTAAAAAGCCTTGAAAATAGAGAAACCTTCGGTGCTTTCAAGGCAAGAAGTGGACTTTCAAAAACAGATTTCTTTGTTTTTACACACAGCAGCAAACTGAATTAAATCTATCTGAAATAAAAAAAAAAATTAAATGGGTGCTAGATAGGAAAAAATAATTTAGAGCTAGAACTGGAGATGTCTCCAAAGGTTCAAGCCCATAAACGAGCCAGAATTTCATTTGGGAGCTCATAATGAGCCAGAATTATTCCAACCAGGCTGCTCCAAAAGCCATTCCCAGGCTGGATAATGGCAGGGAGGAGATTGGGAATGCCCCTCCAGAGCTTCCCTCTCTCCCTCAGGAGAAAATTACTGGAAATACTTCCATGGAAAATGGGAATTATTTTTCCCCCCCAGTCTCTGGAAGGACAGAGCCCTGGGGGGCTCAGGGAAGGCTCCTGGCATTTCCCTCCTGTGCTCTCCTGCAAATGCCCCAATAAATGAAATAAAAACGGGATCCTCCAGGAGCTGCTTGGGAGACTCCTGGGGCAGGGCTAACATCGAGGAGAGGAGCAAAAACATTCCGCAGAAAAACCCAGGACAGATGGGATGGAGCAGGAATGGAGCAGGAATAAAAGGGGGAACTGGACGTGGTTATAAAGTGGGAATGGAGCAGATAGAAAGTGGGAATAAAGAGGGAATAGAGTGGGAATCAAGCAGGAATTAAAGTAGGAATAAAGCAGGAATAAAGTAGGAATTGAGCTAGGAATAAAGTGGGAATAAAGCAGGAATGAAAGCAGGAATGGAGTGGGAATCAAGTGGGGAACAGAGAGAGAATAAAGTGGGAATAAGAGGGATATGGAGTGGGAATCAATCAGGAATAAAGTAGGAATAAAGCTAGGAATAAATCAGGAATGGAGGCAGGAATAAAGCAGGAATGGAGCAGGAATGGAGTCGGGAATAAAGCAGGAATGACGTCGGAATGAATGGGAACAGAGCAGGAAAAAAGTGGGAATGAAGACGGAATGGAATGGGAATGGAGCAGGAATAGAAATAGGGAATAAAGTGGGAATAAACAGGAGTGGAGTGGGAATGAAGCAGAAATAAAGCAGGAATTAAGCAGGAATGAAGACAGGAATAAAGTGGGAATGGAGTGGGAATAAAACAGGGAATAAAATAGGAATAAAGTGAGAATAAAGTAGGAATAAATCAGGAATAAAGTCGTTTGTTCTCACTGCAGCCCTGGATGGGTCTTTCCCATTCCTGGATTGTTTTTCCATGGCCTCTGTCAGGAGCAGCTTTAATCCAGCAAAAATAATCCCTAGGAATCATCTTTAAAGTGGAAATAAACCATGGAGCTTCACCCTCACAGACTTGTATAAAATATTTTCAAATTCCACAGCCCCTCTCCCTTCACAACTCTCCCAAATTCCTGAGTCTATTCCAAACTCTTCCAGTGTTCATTGATAGGCAGTCACACCACTTTAAAACAGCTTTTCTTTTCCCTAATCCAACATTTTTCCTTGATATTCATCCCTTGTTTCCACAACCTTTCCATTTTTTTCCATCTTCATGATGTTTTTTGTTCTGATTTGGGTTTTTCCTTTGGTTTATGCCCAGGACCTTGATTTGCTCCACCTCACAGCAAGTGGATCTGTGACTATAAAGAGACAAAAAAACCCTAATTATTATTATTATTATTATTATTATTTGTTTTTGTTGCTGTTTTGTTTGCTGTTTGCTGTTTTGTTTATGCTGAGACCTTGATTTGCTCCACCCCATGGCGAGTGGATCTGTGACTGTAAAGAGACAGAAAAAACCCAAATTATTTGGTGCCAAAAAAAGAGCCCACATTTCGCCCTGGAATTCCCAGCCTGGAATATTGGCATGTTCCAACCTTAACTGAGGGACTGGAAAGGATATCAGAGATCAGATGTGCAAGAGGGGGCAGGCAGGGAGCTGCCAGGGTTGCAGGGAATTTATTCCAAATAATCCAATTACTCCTGCTATTGAGGGAAGCTTTGAAGGGCAGTAAAAGGGTGGATGAAATTCAGAACCTGTCATTACCAGAGAATGCTCAGACAAATAAAAGTCTGCACCTTCTGCTACACAAGAACAGGAATAAATCAGGTTTTTTTTTCTCCAGGAAAGAGAGCAGAGGCTTTGGAGAGATTTGCTGAAAACCAGCAGCAGACAAAGCAGACAACTTGAATATCAAAGGACAGAGCAGGGAGCAACCAATAAAACCTAAATATAAAATGAAAGTACAGATGCTTGACATCCTAAGCCAACCTGCTGGAACAGACAATGCACTAAAACAGGAGAAAGGGAGATAAAGGAGCTTCGGGATGAGAGAAACTGTGGAGATTCCTTGGCCTGAGGAAAAATCCAGCAGAAATGATTACAGGGCAAAGAGCATTTTAATCCTAAAAGATGTGCAGAGATTGAACAGGGCACAATTAGTTAAATTGGCTTTTTACCAAACACAGAGCCTGAGTTTGGGCACTGACCTTAGCAGGCAGGTTTAAAAACAGGATTAAACAGATCAGGAGGGATTTTTCAGGGATCACAGGGGGTTCATGAATAAGATGGAACATTCATACCATGAAAGGTCAGAATTAAAAAGATGGAATTCTTTCAGTGTAGGTGAATAAAGGAACACAGAGCAGGTTAAATGCAAGGCTAAAACAGGAAAATCCCAAATTAACAGTTTTACCAGGAGCTCAGCTCTGCTCTGGTCCCACGCATGGGTAACAAACACCATTTGTGATGGTTTGGGGCCTCCCTGCCTGCTCTCCCTCCTCTGTAGGGATCAGGGGATCCAAAATCCCAAAATTCCAGAATGGTTTTGAGTGGGAAAGGATCTAAATCCCATCACATCCCACCCCTTCCATGGCAGGGACACCTCCCACCTGTCACCAGGGTGCCCCATATGCGCACAACCTGGCCTTGGGCACTGCCAGGGATCCTAGGGGCGAAGCTCTACAAGCTGCTCTGGCAATCCCAGCCCAGCCTAGGGAATTCCCATATTCACCAATCTCCCACCCATCCCTGCCCTCCACTGGAGAGCTACTGGGAGCCATTTCCCTGGCTCCTGTCCCTCCATCCCTCTGTCCCCGCCCCAGTCCCTCTCCAGCTCTCCCTGGAGCCCCTTCAGGGCCCTGCCAGGGGCTCACTGAGCTCTCCCTGGAGCCTTCTCCTCTCCAGGGAACGATTCCCAGCTCTCCAGCTCTGGCTCCACCAGCCCCGGGCAGGTGCCACTCTCAGGTGTCCCCAGCTGCCCCATGGGGCCACCAAACCCACCCTGCCAAGGCGGGGGCCTGCAGATCCCACACCCAGGTCCCCCTCATTCCCTTAGGGATTTCTCTGGAGCACCAGGGGAAAATCCCAGCACTGCCTCCTGGGACTGGACAGGGAAGAGGTTTTGATGAAGATCAATTGGAATTTTGGGATTTTCTCTCCAGCTCTGGCCCGTGTTCCCCAAGTGCTCCACATCACAGCTTTTCAATCCCCCAGGAATGGCGACTCACACTGCCCCTGGGAAGTGGAAAGACGCTGGAAATTTGGGATTTCCCCATGCTCAGAGCTGGTTTTGCCCACCAGATCTGAAGACTCCAGCAATGATTATGATGAAGCTCTGTCCTCCCCACAACCACAAACAAGGCTCGGAGCCACTCAGAGCCATAATTATAATTTTTAGCTCTCATTTCCATCCACACAATAATGGATCTGCAATTTCCAAGAGAGCAACACAAACCTGGATACCTCTTATTTCCCTCTTCCCTCCTGCTCTCATCCTCTAGAGCCACTTTTTATCTTTATTAAACCCTGCACCAACATGAAGAATATAATCCATTTTCAACATAAATAATAAATCATTAAAATAAATAAACACCTCTTCCTGCTGCGCCCAGCCAGGAATTTAACAGTGCCATGAGCAGAACAGAGATGTTCACTAATTAGCAGAGTTTATATTTTAACTCGCCATAAACACCTTGAAAAGAAACTATTTGAGTCCAACAAATCATTTTTGATCTTAATCACTTTGTGCCCCAGCAACATTTGCAGCAGAAAGTCGCCCAGCAAAGGAGCAATAAAAAATCAATTTCATTCCAAACAGGATTTTTCCAGTCTTTTAATACTTGGAGATTTTTAATTTATTGTAAGCAAATGATGCATGAAATACTTTTTAACTGCCTGGAACACTTGATGCAAAATTGCACGGAGCACAAAAAAATAATCAGATTTTATTTTTACTGAATGGATTCTAAGGTTTTAAGCCTCGCGTGCATCATTAAGACAACACCAATGTTAGCTCTTATGATATAATAATATATATTCTAATTAATGGCTCTGAGATGAGAATTCCCTCTCCCAGTCAGTGCCAGAAGAACCTCAGGATCCAAAGTCCTGAGGGAGTTTAAGGGCCTTTTGTTGGCTGAGTTCCAGCATTTAATGAGAGAGGAACAGACCCCGTGTCCAACAACCACCTGAAGTCGGGCAGTAAGAAAAGGGGCTCCAGGTAGGTGAGAAGATTCCCAGGGGGAAGCTCAGGTGGGACATCAGCAGGAATTTCCTCAAGGAAAGTGGTGGCTTGGAACTGCCCAGAAGGACGTCTGGATGTGATCCAAGGAATTCCTGGAGGTGGCACTCAGAGCTCTGGGCTGGCTGAGGAAGCTGTGGGAGCCGTTCCCTGCTGTCCCGTCCCCTCCATCCCTTGCCCTCAGTCCCTCTCCTGGGGCCCTCACTCTCCAGCCCCAAACCACAGCCTGGAAAATCGGTTCCTGAGGGGCTCCACCCCACCTGGGCACTCCCAAGTTTTATTTTTTGTTGTGGGGCAAATCCTCCCAACGCACTTCCCCCCTCTCAAAAAAGTAACCTTTTTGTCCTTTTAACAAGTTATTTTAAGGCTCTCCAGGCTTAGCTGGAATTTACCTTTTCATCTTGGAGAACTTGGGGGAATATTAAACTTTTTATCACCACACGAACGTCTCTGGGAATTTTGAGGGCCTCCCCCACCCTCACCAGGGAAGGTGATGCTGGTTTATTCCTCCCATGTTTTGGAGAATAACCCAAAGTTAATAATAACCAAATTCCTGAAGTTCAGCACTGCCTTTGGAAGAGTCCATGGAAAAGGAAGACGTTCAGAGGAGGGAAGGAGGAAGGATGGGTATGAACTCCACATTAACACTAATGACAAAACCATAAATCGTGGCCAGGCCTAATAAAAAGGATCCTGTGTGGAGCTGCCCAGGAGAGGTTTCTGATTGATTTTTTGGATCACTCAGGTAATTCCAAGATCAATAGGACACAAAATCCACCTATTTGTGCTTGTTAGCAGCACAATTAGAGTCTGGAACAGAGTCAGTTTGTCAAACGCACACTGGTCCATGAGGGAGACAAGGGATGGAGGGACAGGAGAGCCAAGGGAATGGCTCCCATGTGCCAGAGGGCAGGCAGATGGGTGGGAGATTGGGAATTGGGAATTGCTGGCTGGGCTGGGATTGCCAGAGCAGCTGTGGCTGCCCCTGGATCCCTGGCAGTGCCCAAGGCCAGGCTGGACACTGGGGACACCCTGGGACCAGGTGGGAGGTAGTCCCTGCCCTCATCGCGTGGTGGGGTAGAGATGGCATCTTAGGATCCCCTTCCCACCCCAAAGCTGGGATCCCAACCCAGTCTGGGATTTCTGCATGCCTGTGAGAGGCTGCGAAGCCAGCAAAGCAGCAGAGAAACTCACCAAGCTGGAGATGTTCCAGGAGCTGGAAGCAGCTGTTCCTGATGGGAGATGTGCAGCCTCACCCCAGGCACTCCTGAGGAGCCTCGTGCTGGGATCCCAGGCACTGCTTAATCCCTTCCCCCCAAAATGGCAGGAAAGACAGACAAATTCCAAGCCCAAGCAAATTACTTTTTCACTCCAGCCCTGGCCTGATCCCCTGCTGCAGTTCCACCTACACAAATCCCTCCTGCCCTCATTTTTGCCAGAGATTGTGTGCAACCCATCTGTTCTGCTAAACATTTCCCAGCTTTTAAGGCCAAAGTAACTGCTTTTTTAAAATGTTGTTCTATGCATATTTATGATAATTTTCTTTTTTCTCAGCCGAAATTTCCCATTTTCTGCTGGATCCATCAGTGGCCAAAGTGCCTCCAGTAGCCACAAGACCTCCAACAGGTGGAGCAGCTCCTTCAAGTGAGTTCCTGTGTGGAATTCAAAGGAAAAAATGAAAATATTCAGCATTTGCTGTCCCTTCTGGAGGGGGCTGTGACTTGCAGGAGCAGAGCTGGGGGAGGAATGTTCACTGGAATTGTTCAGCCCTGATGATCCTCATTGCCTAATTTAAAGGAAAAGCTGGGGAAAATGGGAGAAAAGTGTGACTTGGTGGTAGCCTTTACACTCACTTGTGTGTGGATGAAAAGGTGATTCCTGAGAGAAATCTGGGCAGCCCTGAGGAAGGAGTGAGGAATAAAAGTGTTCCCTCACCATGGGAGAATGAGAATTCCCATTTTTCAGCAATGCTCTCTCTGTTCTGGGGAAGCTGAGAAATCTCCTTGGCAGCCCCAAAGGAGCAGCTTTTAAAATGCCAGGGAGGAAAAGCAGCTTTTGGGTCCTCTCTTTGGGTGTCTCTGGGAGGAGTGGGAATTCCTGCAGTGGACTTTCCAGCTCGTGGAGAAAGGCTTGCTCAGGTTATCCAAACAGGTCTGAGATAATTGTGAGTGCGGGAATTGAGGGCACGTGGAAAAAACATCAAATTCTGCTCTGAGGGAGTGATCAGGGAAAGCAGGAGATCGAGGAGCAGGAGAGCAGGACAGAGATCAAGGAGAGTGAGATGGAGATCAAGGACGAGCAGGTCCAGGAGAACCTGAGGTTATCAAGATCTGGGATCATCATTTGCAATAAATATTCAAGAAAATCATGGAATGGTTAGGGTGGGAAAGGACCTTACAACGCCCACCCAGTTGCCACCCCTGCCATGGCAGGGACACCATCCCACTGCCCCCAGGGTGCCCCAGTGTCCACCCCCTCACAAAAGTCCCACATGTGAAAACATGGAGCAGCAGGAATCAGGAGAGATCCAGAGAAGGGAGCAAGAGCCTTGGAAAGGGGATTTGTCCATTTTTTCCAGTGATGGTCAACCCCTGTATGCCTGGCAGCAGCACGAAAATCCACAATGACGAGAGAATTCCATGGATTGCCAGCCCGCATCCAGGCTGAAAACAGAGGGATTGGGAACAGTGAGGGATGCACAGCACAGGGGGAATCATCCACAGTGCAAAGCACGCAGGAGGGGCTGGGGTGGCTTCTCAGGAATATTCCCATTCTCAGCAGCAGGGAATCAGTCCCCAGGCACAGCTGCATCAAAGAGCACTGGGAGGGCTCTGCTCTGCCCAGCATCCTGGGGGCAGCAGGAGATGCCTACCAAAAATGCCAAGCCAGGGGCTCCCATAGCAGGCTCAGCTGCTGGTGTCACCCACCGGCCAGGGGACAGCTGGGACATCCCTCCAGAGGTTTGGGAGCTGACTGAATCTTTGTCTCAGGTTGCAAGGTGTGGCTGGGGCTGTGTGTTCCATCCCCACCTGTCAGAGCTGGGGCAGCTCGTCTCTGTCCATGGGGCTGTTTTCTCTTTCTCTCTGCCACAGCCAACCCTCCCGTCCAGGAGATCTCTGCCTGTCCCATGGCCACTGAGTGTCCCTGCAGGGCTGATCCAATTCCAGCATCCCATGGGGAGATGCTGCGCCCAGGGCAGGAGCCAAGCAATTCCTCCCTGGATCCAATCTGAGGCCTGGCACAGCACAGCA
Organism: Calcarius lapponicus; assembly: GCA_039654755.1. NCBI lineage: Eukaryota > Metazoa > Chordata > Aves > Passeriformes > Fringillidae > Calcarius > Calcarius lapponicus. The sequence goes on along the minus strand of CM077468.1, from coordinate 57,158,387 downwards.
GCCTTTGCCCCCTGCATCTGCCAGAGGAGCAGCTTTCTGCTGCCCTGCATTGCCAGAGGAGCTCCAGGCCCATCTGCAGCAGCCCTGGAGCTGCAGAGGAAAACTCCCCCCTTGTGCAGGATCCCTGCTGCAGCAGAGCCACAGCTGGCATCTGCAGGAGGGCTGAGCCCCCCATGGGATGGGGCTGTGCCACCCCCCTGGCACACAGGGGACAGGGACTGCTCTCACTCTGGCAGAGGGTTGTTGTCTTTTTTGTACTCTTGCATTTGTATTTTAATTTCCCTAATAAAGAACTGTTATTCTACTCCCAACTGTTATTCTACTCTTCACCTGAGAGCCCTTAATTTCAAAATTATAACAATTCAGACAGAGGGGGTTTACATTTTCCATTTCAAGAGAGGCTCCTGCCTTCCTTAGCAGACATTTGTCTTTTCAAACCAAGACAATCATCAATGCAAAAAGCTTTATCACAATAATCCAGGTCTGCAGTGCCCAGAGCCAGGATCCCTAAGCTAGATCCAGAGGGAACCCCTGGAGCACTGCAGGAGCAGCACACGGCCAGGAATCCACGCTGGAATCTGAATAGGATTTTAAAAACTCTTCTTTGGGCAGTGCCAAGCAGCTGTTGGGACAGTGCCTGACTGGGATTGGGATCGTCCCCCTTGGCAGCTTGAAGCCAGAGTTCGCCTGCCAGCCCAGGTACCCCAAAATCCCAGCCAGGTATCCCAAAATCCCAGCCCAGGTATCCCAAAATCCCAGCCCAGCCTGCAGAAAGGACACTCAGCTTCTTGGACTGCCTCTGCCAGGATAAAACTGCTCCTTTGTCCTCCTCCAATGCACAACAATCCCACCTGGACACAACACTGGGCTGCCCACAATGCAAGATCATGGGAATCTTCTCCACACCTGGGCCATCCCAACCGATAAATGTGCAATTCCTACCCTGTGCCCATCACACTTCATTAAAAATGCCTTAATTGGCTGTTTCTAGGAGTACAGGGGCCATTAAGGTAATTAAATCCCAGCGCGGCTGATGAAGTGACACTGCCATTAAATCCCATTACAAACTCCTTGTGCTTCATCTCCTCACCCTGGGGGTCCCACTGAAGCTGTTTTGGGGCTTCACTCTCATGGTTGACAAATCCATTAAAATTGTCCACGCTGAGATCTCCAGCAGGGAAGATTCCCAATTTTCCAGTCTTCTGCTCCCACAGCTGTTAGAATATGAAATTATCTCAACGACATCTCAAATCAGAATGGAATATTGGATAAAAGCACACAGATATCCCTCCCTGAGTCCCTGGAGGTCTGAACCACACCTGGGATCTCAGTCCCAGGGTGGTTTGGGGTTGGAAGGGACCTGAAATCCCCTCCAGTGCCCATGGGCAGGGACAACCTCCCACTGTCCCAGGCTCGCCGATCCAGGGGCCTAGGCATCACTGCTCAGGGGCAGCCCAGCTGCCTCTGGCACCTGTGCCACAGACGAAGCCCAGATTATTCCCCCAAGGCACCAGTGAGGACGTTTTCCAGGATTCCCATCTGGAATCCCCTCCCAAATGCCATCAAACATTCCCAGGTGACCCCCAAGTGGCACAGCACAGGCCAAACTGGGAAGAGCCCTGGCCTCAGCCCATTCCCAGGTCTCCATCCCATCAGGATTATCCCATTCCCAGAGCTCTCTCCCATCAGGGTTTATCTCATTCCCAGAGCTCTATCCCATTGGGATTAACCCATTCCCAGGGTTCCATCCCTATTCCCAGCGGGCTCGTCCCCCATCAGGTTTATCCCATTCCCAGAGCTCTATTCCAGCAGGATTAACCCATTCCCAGGGCACAGGCAGGTGGCACAGACACTCCAGGTGTCCCAGCAGGATGGGAAATCTCAGGAGGCAGCAGCAAAACCCAGCCCTGTCCCCACCCAGCCCCACCCAAACCTTCCCAACAGAACCCAATCACAGCAGGAAATGGGAACTCAGGAAGGAAATAAATCCAGCACTTCCTCACCATTCCCTAACTTCAAACAGTGCCATGGATTTTTAGCTCTCGGACTCAGGAGCTTGTTGCATGCCTGGAACTGGCTGTGCCGAGCACCATGGAGAAATCGATGCTTAGGAAATCCATACCCCTCCCAATCCTTTGGAGCATCAGTAAATTCCCATTCTGCCTCATGATTTACTCACAAATTCATGAGGCAGCTCTTAAACATTTACACATTTACCCTCCGCATGCATCCATGGAAGCTTTTCCTGCTCCACTCGGGAAGGAATTCTGGATTTCATGGGAACAGCCAGCACACACAACACTCCAAAAGGACAAGGATGCTTTTTATGGGAATTTTGGATTTTATGGAAGCAGCAGCACACGAAACACTCCAAAAGGACAAGGATGCTGCCATGTTTCTCCATTTCATAGCACGGTGGATTATCTCCCCATGTGCTGCAAACAGCACCATGGAGAAATTGATGCTAAGGAAATCCACAGGCCCATCCCAATCCTTTGGCAGGCACCAATAAATTCCCATTCTGCCTCATGATTTATTCCAAAATTCGGAGGCAGCCTCTATACAATTACACACTTACCCTCTGCTTGCACCCATGGAAGCTTTTCCTGCTCCACTCGGAAGGAATTCTGGATTTCATGGGAACAGCAGCACACAAAACACTCCAAAAAGGACAAGATGCTTTTTATGGAATTTTGGACTTTATGGGAACAGCAGCACACAATACATTCCAACAAGAAAACAATCATTCTGCCAGCCCCAATGATTTTAGGAGGTTTCTCCATTTTCATGCGTGATCCACGTATCATCATTCCCCATGCTGCCAAACAATACCAGCCACAGGTCAAATGAAACCTTCAGGATTAGCAGTTAGGGCCAAAGGAACATCTCCAGATGAATGGAATTCCAGCTCGTTGTTCCCAAGGGATTTGATCCCATCATGAAATGTTAATTAACAGAGAGAATAACTGAGATCAGGTTTGGGAGAGCTGAGCCACGACTCGAGGAAACTTTTCCAGGCATCCCCATGAGAGCAGTGGAGCTGGAATTAGGGAGGGTGTGCAACCCCACAGGGCTTTTCCAGCCCCCATCCTAATCCTGGCCCTGATCCCAACCGATCCAACACCTCGGAATCTCCCCAACATTTTGGGTTTGAGGCCCAAATCTGGGCTTTCTCCAACAAAACCCTCCTCAGATCCACCCTCATCCCTGCTCCCACCTCCTCCTCTATATCCCAGGGACAACAGTTAACCCTCAAAGAGTTTTTTCCACTTTTTTTTTCCCCTAAAACATTCCTGATTTCACTGTGGCCCAGCTTCCAAAATAATTTTTTTTCATATGCATTAATCACAAGCTTTTCATAGGAGATCTAACATAAATTGAATGAAATTGAATTTTAGCAGATTTGAAAAAAATGTCTTTCCCCCAGGGAAAAAAAAATGCCCCCCAGGGCCAATTTTGAATAAATAACCCTCTTCCCAAGAAACCTGGCTTCCCAAGAAAAATACCTTATAGTCCCTTGTTTCATATCTATTATATATAGAAGTTTAAAATATTTATCCCCCAGGCCAGTTTTAAGTAAATTACCCTCTTCCCAAGAAAACTGCTTCCCAGGAAAAATACCTTAGAGTCCCTTTCTTTGATATATATTATATATACATTTCCTTAAGTAGACATAAACCAACATTTTTAGTTCTATTTTGCACTTTGATTTACCAGGAAAAGCCAATTTGCTGTCTCCTGCTGTACTGGGGGAAAGCAAAAATATTTAAGAATTCTTGGAGAAAGTTTCTCTGATTTTTTTTCTCAGGAACAGAGTGACCATGCAGACAGGGAACATTCACCTGACACCCTCTTCTCCAACAGAAGGGAAAAGCCATCAGGATCCACCATTAATATACAATATTATGATTAATATTATACAAATATGTGTGTAATATAAATTTGTATTAAAATGAATTCGTATTAATATATATTTGCATTAATATATGTCGTGTGTATATAATATACACAATATAAAATATATTAAAGATCAATAAAATATATAAATATATATAATCATCAATATATAGTCACATATATCTATATAATATAAATCTGTGTAATAGTATTTGTATATATATTTGTGTTCAATATATTTATATATATTATTTACATTGTATATAATATATACTTATTATATATAATTTTACATAATCTATTACATAGAATAGATTATCTATCAATAACAATGAGATGTATATAAATTAATATATGTATATGTAATGTATACCCATATAAAATCATATTAAAAGATCAAGATATAAAGATATAAAATCATTAATGTTGGAAGACCTCCAAGATGATGAAGACCCAAACTTTGACCAATCCCATTGTGCCCACTAATCCACACCCCAAAGTGCCACATCTCATTTTTTGATCACTTAAGTGTCCAAGGAGTTCTCAGGAATATTAATTTCCCTTTTTCTTTGTTTATTTCTTCTCCTCCAAGCTCGGTTCCCATCCAGGCTGGTTCTGCACTGGTTCCAGGGAATCCCTGAGCTCCCTTTCCTCCTCCCTGTCCTGTTCCAGTCCCTTCCTCATCCTGTGGGGGGGTCCCAGTTGTTGGTTTCTCTGGCTCTGGATTGAAGGCACTTGGGACAGTAATTCGTGTTCAGACTCAGGTGTTAATTATTTCTTATCACTAAAAACAGTCTCACTCCTGTGAAGTTCTGCAGCTTTTCATTAGAAGGCACAAAATGGCCAAACAGTCTCTGGTTACAAGGTCCTTTTAGACTAAACCATCCAATTAAGAACTGACACAGATTATTTCTCTTTTAACCCAATAACTGATCCCACAGAGTCTGCAATGGGGACTTTTCTGCCCAATTACAAAATGCACACCCCAAACCCATGGAGAAGGAGGAAGAAGAAGCATGAAGAAGAAACCCATGACGACAGCCTGTGCTCTCCATCTTGCTGCCATCCACAACACACTAAAAATTCCAAAACCTCAATTTCTCTACCCAGTGATGCACCTACACTGCTCTCTATAATCTTGTCCCAGATTGGCAGGGCAAGATGTGTTCTATCACCATCTCTATGGCAGCTGTCTTTTGTCAAGGGGGCAGTTTGCCTTATCTCTTCCACACCACCTTCCTCCCTCTGGGGCACACCCTGCTGATAACAGCCACTGAATGTCCCTGCATGGCTGATCAGAACTGCAGCATCCCACTGGGAGATGTGAGCCCAGAGGGAGGAGCCATGCATTCCTGCCTGGATAGAATCTGGAGATCCTGGAACACCAGCACGGCTTCTGCACTGGATTCCCAGAGGAACAGCAGCTGCCTCTCCATTCCCCTGGATCTCCAGAGGCAGATCTGCACCCTTCTCCAGGATCCCTGCTCTCAGCAGAGCCACCCCTGACACTGCAGGAGGGCTGAGCCACAATTCCAATGGGGCTGTGCCAGCACCCTGACCCACAGGGTGTCAGGCTGGGTTCTGACTCTGCCAGGGTTGGTTTGGTTACTGCATTGTTCATTTTATCCTTTTGTTTTCTTCCCTATTAAAGAGCTGTTATTTCCTGCTCCCATAATTTTTGTTACCTGAGAGCTCCTTCATTTAAAATTTATATTAAAATTTATAGCAGTTTGCAGGGGGGACAGGGTTCATTTTCTCCATTTCAGGGGAGGCTCCTGCCTTCTTCAGCAGGCACCTGACTTTTTAACCAAGACAGATCTGCTTCACACTTTTGTGGATTCCAGTCTATCCTGAAGTCTGGGAAACTTTCTCCATGGATGAGGGTCAGAGTCAGTGCTCCCCTGGGGATCAGGGCACCCCAGAGCAGACAGAGAAATATTCCCAGTGCTCTGGGTTTCCACATCATCCCTGTAACTCCACTCCTTCAACTCCTCCTCTTCCCTCTCCTTATCCTGAATCCAGCAGCTGCTTCCCAAAGCCACAGAGAGGCCAGCAGGGCTCCACTCCTCATTTCTGCAGCAAAAACCCTCCAAAAGCCAGGCAGGGGTGCAGGGCTGGGCTCAGCCACACCAAGGAGCGCCTTAATGAGGCAGAAACAGCCAAAATTGATTTTTAATTTCAGATTTTAATTTGTCAGGAGCATCTCGGTGGCTTTTAAATGAGATTTAAAGTGCATTTTATTCCGCCAGGAATGGGCTCAGTCACCGGCTAAAATTGGATTAGCGGCTCCAGTGCCTGATTAGGAAGAGGGTTGGAAGTTGAATTCTGGAACATTCTGGGCCACATCTCATTAATCCACCCTTAAGGAACTTTTTGGGTTGGTGTGGGGTTTATACATAAAGGGGGAATTCAGGAATAAGACACAAATATGGAAACATTTACCATGGGGAATTTAGGAACAAACCCATTATGGAAACATTCATCTACATGAATTTAGGAACAAAAAAAAATATGGAAACATTTACCTACAAAAATTCAGGAATAAAACACAAATATGAAAACATTTACCACAGGGAATTCAGGAACAAAACAAATATGGAAACATTTACCTACAGAAATGCAGGAACAGGACACAAATATGAAAACATTCACCTACAAGAATTTAGGAGCAAAAACAAAAAAAGGAGATATTTACCTAAAAAAAATAAATAAATCAGAATTAGACACAAATATGGAAACATTTGCCTACAAAATTCAGGAATAAGACACAAATATGGAAATATTCATCTACAAGAATTCAGGAACAAAACACAAGTATGGAAACATTTACCTAAAAAACTTTAGGAACAAAACACAAACTAGAGATATTTACCTAAGAAATTCAGGAACAAAACACAAGTATGGAAATATTCACATTCACCTACAAGAATTTAGGAACAAAAGAAAAAATAGGAGATATTTACCTACAGGAATTCAGGAATAAAACACAAATACGGAAATATTCACCTGCATGAATTCAGGAATAGGACACAAATATGAAAATACTCATCTACAGGAATTCAGGAATAAGACACAAATACAGAAACATTTTCCCAGTTCCTGAGGGGAAACTGAGGCAGGGAGCCCAGTTAAAGCTGGACTGGGAGCATCCAACACTTCCAGGGATGGGACATCCCCACTTCCACAGCCAAGAATTCCTTCCTAATATCCAACCTAAAGGTCAGATTTTAGTTTCCAATTATTGCAAAAACTAAGCCACAAAAAATGCAGAAAATGGAGGAAAAATATTACAGGGTTTTGGGAAGACAGGTTTTATTCTCAATTTTTTAGGCAAGTTTAGTTTTTATTTAAATTTCCAGACTTTCACTAGGAGTCAGTGGCTTGGATGCTCCTGAATATCCTGTTCTGACTTCTGGGATGAGGTAGGAGGGTGGTTTGTGTGTATTTTTATCTGCTTAGGGTTAATTAAAGTGGTTTTTACAAGATTGTTATTTTGAGTTCTTTCTTTCAGTACCCATTCTTAAAACTCCCAGCCTGTTTCTCCCTGTGGTTGCCAGTTTATTCCCTTAAATCCAAATCCAAATTGTCCTGTATTTATGGGACTTGGTTTGACCTTCAAATTGAGTTCCTACAATGTTGATTTTTGATTTTCAGCCTGGTTTTGGGTTGGTTTTGCACCAGTTTTGTGTCTTTGCACAGAAAAAATGCTGATATTTCTGACACTCATGTTTCTAGCTCAGCTTTACTGAAGATATTGGTCGGATTTTGAAATCCTACTTTTCACCATTTCATTTCTCTACTTTTATGGAGGCACCAAAGCTCTTTCTGTGCTGAACTCTGCTTTTACCTTCGTGAAATAACCAGTGAGGAAAGAATAATTTGGGCTGGGGGGAAATTTGGAGCTCAGCTGTTCAGTCTGATACATGGAGAGGAAAAGGAAGCACAAGACAGATGGTCTGAGGAATCTTCTGATCCTGCCAAGATCACCCAGCCCTCAGGAGACACAGCATTAGGGATTTGCCAAAAAAAAAAAAAAAAAAAAAAAAAAAAAGGCTATTTTTTAATGCAGGTTTATGAAAAACAAAGAGTTTGGGCCGCTCCTGTGTGGTGATTATGGACATGTTAATGAGGAGGAAAAGGAAAAACAAAGAATGAACAAGAAGAGAGTCCCTGGGATGTTCTGAAACACTTCCTGGTGGAATATCAGCCCAGTCATGGCAATAATCCCAGGAAAAGATGTGGGAATGAGGGCAGTAAAAACTTGGAATGAATTCAATTTTGCAAATCATTGTGCTGTTAAAAAAAAGATGGAAATGAGAAATGAATGGGTTTAGAGTGAGGGAACATGAGGGGAAATGAGAGAGGAACTCAAGGCCAGGTGATGAAATCCCTGCAGTTAATGATGGAGACAAATTCCAGCGTGGCTTTGGCATCCAGGATGTGCCATCAGCTCTGTGATATTTTACTTGTGGGGAGTTTTGAATGGGTTAGAGACAGGACCTTGGAGCTGTTTTTGATGATGTGGTTTATTTTTGGTTCATTTTCTTATCTTCTATACAGGCAGGAAGGGTGAGTTCAGCTCACATCTTCACTGCACGGCTCAGAAGGTCACAAGACCCTCAGTTACAAGACCTTTTAAGGAGTTATTGACCAATAAAACACTGCCAACAAGGATATTTATGTTTTTGACCCAATCCTTAAATATTTTGTCACATGGACCCATGCTACAGTGTGAGCTTCCTTAGCCACTCATGCTATGGCACACAAACCCACAGTGCTGCATTCTAAACTCCTTGTTTAGAATAAATTCTAGTTAAAGAGAATAAACTCTGGAACTACTTTTATTTTTATGTCTTAAACTCTAAAACTCTAAACCTTCCTTCCCTTTCCTTAGCTCAACCTGTCTCTGCTTTAAACCGTTAAATCCACATTCTCACTTCTGGCACCTCAGTTTGGGAGCCTTTTCCAAGATCAAATCTTGTGTTTAATTCTCAGCTTTGGCTCACAGGCCCAAAATTCTGATAATTTCTTGCATTTCAGATTCCAACAACCCCCAGCAGGCAGGAACAGGGCTCAGCACCTGTTGGATTATACAATTTTCTGACCCAGAGCTGGCGCAAATGAGAGGCATTTTAAAAACTTTTATTCCATTTTCAGTCTCATGAGAAGGGTGAGACAATACAGATGTGAGTTATAATTCACACCATCACAATCAGAAGTTGACTATTTCCTAATTACAACACATTATAAGTGTTTCTTAGAATATAAAAGCTGGTCAATCAGCTTTTGCCACACTGCTGTAAATGCCTTGAAAGCCAATTATCTAAAATTATCTCTTGTGGGTCCCCACCACAATGCACCTTTCACAGTTCTGTTTCTCCAAAGTATCCAGCCTTATTTGCAAGGCCATCCTTTGAAACTTGTTTCTAGTTTTATTTTTCTCCCAACAATGTCTGTCCTATTCCATGGCAATTCTAAGTCAGCATTTCTCATCTCAATTATCTCATTTTTCTCAATTGTCTCATTTTCCCCTCAGGAACTGGGAAAATGCTTCCATATTTGTGTCTTTTTCCTGAATTCCTGAAATATGGAAATACTCCTGTAGACGAGTATTTCCATATTTGTGTCCTATTCCTGAATTTTGTAGGCGAGTCTTTGTGTCTTATTCCTGAATTCCTGTAGATTAGTATTTTCATATTTACGTCCTATTCCTGAATTTTGTAGGTGAATATTTCCATATTTGTTTTTTGTTCCTGAATTCCTGTAGGTGAATATTTCCATATTTGTGTCCTATTCCTGAATTCCTGTAGGTAAATATCTCCAAACCTTGTCTCAAGATTTGCACACAGATGCACACACTGTGTGGTCTTTCTGTCAGGCTTTGAGAATTCTCTACAAAAGAGAATTTTCCATTTCCCACAAGCACCCACCAAGTGGGGCCAGTTTTTGCTGGATATTCCCAGCAGTGATTTTTCCAGAGAGCAGGAAGATGTTCACCAGCAAAGCTGAATTGGGAATTTTCCATCGGCACCGGATGATCCTGTTGGGATTTGGGAAGCAGGAAGGGATGGTTGTGAGGGCTGGGTTACCAAGCTTGGAAATCTCATCTTAAAGAATAAATCAGGCTGGAGAAGGAAGGTTGGGTTTGATCCCAAATAAATCTCTCCTGTGATGGATTTATCCCAGAAAACTCCACTGAGCAGCAGCTCCTTCACATGAATCAATGTTAAAAATCTGGGATATTCCTTGGTTGCTTTGGGATCACAGGTGGGGTGGGAGAGGAGCAGAGCAGCCCCTGGGGCTATGGAAATCCAGAAATTACAAATATTCCTGAATTATCAACAGTTTCCAGCACAAATCCAAAGCAGAGCCCCACACCATCAAAAAAAAAATCAAATAAATTAACTTCATCCCCAGCCCAACCCAGCACAGATCCAAAGCACAGCCCTACAGCAGCTAAAATTAAATTAATTTACAGTTCTTTTCTATTTCCAACCTTAAACCTCAGATCTTTAAGCTGTAAACTGCATTTCCCCACCTGCTCAACAACTTTCCACATCAAGGACCTTCAATCTCAAAGCCTTTTAAATGTAAAATACTCCTAAACTTTTAGTTCTCCCTTAAATTATGGACTACAAGAAGCAGCAACCAAAAAATATTTAATACATCAAGTGCTAAGCAAAGCAAATCCATCTCCAAATGTGAATTAAATTCATGCTTAGTGTTTGCACTGAACTTTCAGGTTCATTAGGAACAGAGCTTTGGGAGATTAAAAGAGAAATATTTTTAAAGCCCAGTCTGTTACTTCTCACCCTGAAAGAAATAATTCCCCCCCTTAAAAAGAAAAACCTTTCCAGATGAAAGATGGAACCAGAGATTGAGATTCACAGAATTAAAGGGCCTTAAACTCACTTCATTTTATAGGAAAAACTCGAGTATTTTTGATCAGAGACAGGCAGAACTGGACTAAAATCTCCAAATTATTTTTTTATAGAATCCATAATGTTATTTTGAATTCATCCTGATATGTGAGGATGATTTATTACAGCAGGCCATGAAAAGAGTGACAAATATAAAATAAATTCTATAAAAACACACATGAGCTGAAGATTTGCTGTCTTGCAGACCACCACTATATAACAACTGCTGAATTCTGTATCTGCTCGTGCCCAATCTCCCTGACTGATCTCTCTTATTCTGCACTGCAAATGCATATAAAATGTCATTTAAAAAGCATTAAAGTGATAAAAAGTTTGATATTCCTCGAAGTTCTGCAAGATGAAAAGGTTTCACTCCCAGCTAAGCCTGGATATTTGCAAAATAACTTTTTAAAAGGATAAAATGGTTACTTTTTGGGAGGGAGGGAGGGAGGAAGTGCTTTGGGAGGATTTCCCCACAGCACACCTGGTACAAAATGAAACTGGGAGTGCCCAGGGGGGTGTGGGGCTCCTGCCAGGGGGTGTCCCCATTCCTGGGGCTGCAGGAACATTCCCAGCTTGACTGGGTCTGGAGGGGCTCCAGGAGAGCTGGAGAGGGGCTGGGGGACAAGGGATGGAGGGACAGGAGCCAGGGAATGGCTCCCAGTGCCAGAGGGCAGGGATGGGTGGGAGATTGGGAATTGGGAATTCCTGGCTGGGCTGGGATTGCCAGAGCAGCTGTGGCTGCCCCTGGATCCCTGGCAGTGCCCAAGGCCAGGCTGGACACTGGGGCACCCTGGGACAGTGGGAGGTGTCCCTGCCATGGCAGGGGTGGCACTGGGGGCGATTTGAGGTCCCTTTGAACCCAAACTGGATTTGGCTGAGGCCCTGCTGGCTCCACAGGCATCTCCTGAGGGAATTCCACACCCGAGCCAGGCACCAAACCTGCCCCTCATGGGTTTAATTAACAGAGCTGAACCAAGATTAATGGGAAAGGACACTGAACTGAAAGGGGAGGGACTCACAGCCTGCCTCAGTTTCCCCATGTGAGGCCCTGCAGTTGTTGGTGGGTGCTTGGAGATGACTCTGAACCCTCAAATCCTGGAATGGTTTGGGTTGGACCAAAGGACCTTGAGGATCATCCATGGCAGGGACACCTCCCCACTGCCCCAGGGTGCCCCAGTGTCCAGCCTGGCCTTGGGCCACTGCCAGGGATCCAGGGGCAGCCACAGCTGCTCTGGCAGTCCCAGCCCAGCCAGGAATTCCCAATTCCCAATCTCCCACCCATCCCTGCCCTCTGGCACTGGGAGCCATTCCCTGGCTCCTGTCCCTCCATCCCTTGTCCCCAGTCCCTCTCCATGGAATCATTCCCATTCCCAGCTCCACAAATCTCCATCTCCCAACTCCCCTTCCAGCTGAAATGAATCCCCAAGTCCCCTCAAACTTTCCCCCATTCTGCCAATCCAAAACACCCCCTCATTCCCACTTTTCTCAAAGGATCCTGGTAACATTTTCCAAAATAATAAAAGATCAACACGAGGACCCGGAGCAGAGGAAATTCCCAACCATTCCCAATCCACCAGCGCAGCTCAGGGATCACCAAATCACCCTCAACCCTCCCAGTGTGAGCCCAGTGAGGACTTCCCAAGCTGAGAAAAGATCCAAATTCCATTGGAATTCCTTTGGATCAGGACTTTGAGGACATCCAATAAGCCCCAGAAAGGCTGATCCCATTCCAATCCAGGAACACCTTCCCCTGTTCCAGCTCCAATCCCATCCAACCTGGCCTTGGGCACTGCCAGGGATCCAGGGGCAGCCACAGCTGCTCTGGCAATCCCAGCCCAGCCAGGAATTCCTTCCCAAGATCTCTCTAAACCCACCCTGGATGTCTGAAGCCATTCCCTGTGTCCTGCCCCTCGTCATCCCCTCTGCCCATGGGGATCCTGCAGGGTCCCTGTCCCTCCAATCCCTGTCCCAGCTCTCCTGGGCACCACTGATCACTGCTCACCTCCATCCCCAGCCCCAAACCCACCCTGGGAAATCAGGAATTCACTCCGGGCGCTCTTTTGCTGATAAAAAAATTGGAATATGTGGAAAATAAAGCTCAGCTTTTCAAAGGTCAGGCCTTGAGAGGTTGTTGACTTTTGGCCAAGACACCACGAGCTGCTGCTCAGGCAGTGAGGGCTGGAGGATCCTCAGCACCTTCAGAACAAAGTTGAATAAAGTTCACCCCCTTTTCTAAAGAGCAAGAGGATGCAGAGTTTGCTGAAGCCTCCTGCTCTTTGTCCTTCATTATCAGCTCCCTGCCAGCCCAGGGAAGGCTTTGGGAATGTCCAGCAGGGATTTCCAGGCATTCCATCCCCCTCTCTCTGCCTTCTGGGCGTCACCAAGGCACAGCAAACCTTCGTCTTCTCCTCCTCCTCCCTGCAAAAGGCTCCCCCTGGCAAAACAGGGCTGTGGCCCAGCCTGGAAAAGGGAGTTTTAGGGGAAAAAATCAGGATTATTTTGCAGACAGAGAAGTGGCCAGCTTCCAGAGGCACCCAGGGCAGGTGGGGTCACCCTCTGGCTGGAAGAGCTCCCTAAGCTCACCAAGGTCCCCAGGTGTCACATCCACAGGGCTCTAAATCCCTCCAGGATGGGACTCCAGCCCTGCCCAGCAGCTGTGGGCAGCAAACAATCCCTTCCACCAAGGAATGTTCCCAATCTCCAACCTGAGCCTCCCTGGCTGCAGCATTTCTTTCATCACCTGGTCTATTTTCAAAGAGCAGATAAATGGATTTTAGCAACCAACGTATTTAAATGAGTTACTCCTCATGGCAATTACAGCATTGGCATTAATTCTAACACAACCACTAAAAACATTCCTAAAATTGCTGTTTCTAAACTCTTACAAGCAGCACTTGAGTCTTTATAACGATAGTTAAAAAACTATAGTTTTAACAATAAATTGTAACAAAATTAAGTAATTATAAGTAATTAATTATAACAAAACCACAAGAAATATTCCTAAAACTGCTGTTCCTAAACTCTTACAAGCAGCACATGAGTTTTTACAACAATAGATTATAACAAAATTAATTAATTATAGGTAATTAATTATAACAAAACCACAAAAAATATTCCTAAAACTGCTGTTCCTAAACTCTTACAAGCAGTGCATGAGTTTTTATAACAAAAAATTATAACAAAATTAAGTAATTATAACAAAACCACAAGAAATATTCCTAAAACTGCTGTTCCTAAACTCTTACAAGCAGTGTGTGAGTTTTTATAACAATAAATTATAACAAAATTAAGTAATTATAATTAAGTAATTATAAAACACTAAAAATATTCCTAAAACTGTTGCTCCTGAACTCTTACAAGCAGCAAAATGAATTTATGGGGTGAAAAACACTGCAATGTTCAAAACTGAAAGAGAAAACCTTAAGAATTAGCAAAGCTGGGTCCAATTCTTGCTGAATTAATGGAGATAAATTCAGGATTCATGTGAAGTCCCAACAGAGCTGGTTGGGGAGCAGGTTATCAAATCCCACAGGAATTCCAGCTGGCTTTGACACTCTGGGTTCCCTGCAGCACCAGGAAAAAAACCATTTCCAGGAAGGTGTGAACAACACCTGGAGGTTGCTGGGGGGGGGGGGGGAGGGGATGAAATGGTCCAAGGCAAGAGAAATGAGGAAAATAAAGAGAATTTTGGCACATCCAACCTCGGGGTATTGCTGGGATAAGGTACAGGGAATCCAGGATTCTCCTGTGGGTGCTCAGTCCCAAAACATTCCCAGGATAAGAAGAGGTGTCCCCACACCTCCCTCCTGCTGCCTGGAGGTGCAACAGGTGATGTGGGATCATTGCCCAGGCAATAAATGTAGAATTCCATGGAATCTCATCACCACAAAACCATCACCTTTAGGATTTCCACACAATTTTCCAATCCAAGTTCCCTGAGAGAACTTCCCAGCATCTCCTGCTGATGGACAGAAATCCCCAAGGTGGGGAAAAGGCAATGGAACTGTTGGGAAAGCAAATAAAAACTGGGAAAGGCAGGGGAAAACTCAGTGCAGCCCATGGAAACACAGAGAAACCCAGGGAAAGGGGGGCTGGGGGATCTCAGGTTTGAGTAAAATTATAATTACAATGAAAACGTGGGAATCCAAAATATTCAGATCACACCAAGCTGGTACAAGTCGCTCCTCGCTGATGTTTTCTCTTGTCACTATTTGACACCACCCTGAACTCCAATATTACAGGATTGTTAGCATTAAAAAAGGATCGTTCTGGAGGCTCCTTCCCATCAGGCAGGGATGTAATTTTTCCTTATCTTCCGAGACAGCCGAGCCCAGGAAATACAATTACCCAAATTTATGTTCACTGGAGTGTGAAGAAAGAAGTCATAAACTGAATATTGTATTTATCCTTTTGCTTTTAGCAGTTATTAAAATGCACCAGTGACTTCATGACTCTCCCTTTTGAAGAATTCTTGGCTGGAATTCGTTTTGACTTTGATTTCCTGCTTGTTTACAAAGCTTTTCCCACCTCTTCGAATTCCAGAGGCTCCCAGCCATAACAAAGAGCTTTTTCTTCTCCTTGATAACAACCCTGCTCCAGTTGTTCAGGAATTGTTTGCTGCTGAGGTGGGAAAAAGCTGCAATTTCCCTGGAGCTGCTGTTGGTTCAGCTCATTCCATGCCCAAAATAAACAGTTTTATTAAACAAAGTATAATTTTTATTAAATAAAATATACTTTTTTTATTAAGGATATAATTTTGTTAAATAAAATATGAATATTTATAAAAATTGCATGGAGCTGTTGGAGCAGATCCAGAGGACGATCCAGGGGATGGGGCTGTGGGAAAGGCTGGGAGAGTTGGGATTGTCCAGTTTTGGCAGCGGGATGGAACTGGATGAGCTTTAAGGTCTCTTCCAGCCCAAATTTGGCTGGATCCACCAGATTTATCCATAGAGGAGGATCCAAAGGAGCTGTGTCCTGCTGGAGCAGGAGGAAATCAGGAATGTGGCACCCTGGAGGAGCTGGGTAAGGAGGGGCCTCAACCAGCCCAAACCTCAGCCAGAACAGGGCCACCAAAACCTCCAAGGAATTCCATGGAGCTGCTGGGGCAAATCCAGGGGATGATCCAAGGGATGGAGCAGAGCTGTGGGAAAGGCTGGGACAGCTGGGAATGTTCCCCTGGAGAGGAGAAGCTCCAGGCACAGCTCAGAGCCCCTGGCAGGGCCTGAAGGGGCTCCAGGAGAGCTGGAGAGGGACTGGGGACAAGGGATGGAGGGACAGGAGCCAGGGAATGGCTCCCAGTGCCAGAGGGCAGGGATGGGTGGGAGATTGGGAATTGGGAATTCCTGGCTGGGCTGGGATTGCCAGAGCAGCTGTGGCTGCCCCTGGATCCCTGGCAGTGCCCAAGGCCAGGCTGGACACTGGGGCTGGAGCAGGGCAGGGATCCAGGGGCAGCCACAGCTGCTCTGGGAATTCCATCCAGCCCAGCCAGGAATTCCCAGTTCCCAGCATCCCACCATTCCTGCCCTCTGGCAGTCTGAACATCTGCCAGGGCCTCAACACCATAAAAATCAGCAATTTCTTTCCAATATCCCAACCAAATCTCCCTTCCTGTCCTATTTACAGCCCCCAATCTCACTTCCATCCCCACATCCACGCGGAAATACCCAAAGAATCCACAAAAACACTACTGAGCTTAACACAGATGTGCAAACCTGAAATCTGGAGATGACCAAACCCTCCAGGGAGTGACCCAGAATTCCTGGATATTCCTTTTGGTCCCATCATCCCCCTGAGAGCAGCAATTCCTGTCCCAGCTCCCGCCTGACCCTGCCAGGTTTTGCAGGGCAGAGATGGGGAGGTTGAAGTCACCTCCAGCAATAAAATCCAAGGACCTCAGGTAAATATTGCTTTTAAAAGGCATTTCCAGGGGAGACACCACCCAGTAAAATGAATAAAATAAATTAAATATAAGTTAAATAATAAATAATAAATATAAAATAATAAAGTAATAAATAATAATAAAAATAAAATAAAAATATAAATATAAATAAAAATAAAATAAAAACAAAAATATTTTAAAAATTCAAAATTACAAAATTTAAAAAACTTAAAAAATTTAAAAATTTAAAAATAAAATAAAATAAAATAAAATAAAATAAAATAAAATAAAATAAAACCAAGCTTCCCATTGCAGGAATGGGCTGGAAGGGGGAGAATATTGGGATATTGGGACACAAGACAGGTGGTGCACGTTTGACCTGGTGAGCATGAGAGATTTGGTAACAGGATGCTTTGGCAAGAACAAACAGAACTTTGAGGATTAAACCAAGATTGCAAGAAGATTCAGTCAGAGGGGTTTAGTGGAAAAAAAGAAAATTACAGCAGACTTCTGCAAGCAAGAGAGGTTTAAAATGCATAAGTTTGTTTATGTGATGATTAACCCAATCCTTGGGTTAAAACATTACCAGTCTTCCTAAATTAGTATGTAAGCCTTTGTACTTAAATTCAAATTCTCTGACCATCTCACTGAGTTCCCATCTCTCTCTCCATCTCCAATGGGAGAATGAGGGAATGAACTCTGAAATTCAGAGTTTGGCCCCAGCCCATCAGTTCTCCTCAAGTTCTCCTCGAGTTCCAGGAGGTTTTAACTGTCACAGACATATTTTATGAAAAATCCTTTTGCTACGATTTTTTCTCCTGAGAAGCCTCAGAGGAAAAGAAAAACAATGGTTATCTGCTGCTGTGGAATGCAACAGGTGCAGCTTTGATTGGTCCATGTTGGTTGTTTCTAATTAATGGCCAATCACAGTCCAGCTGGCTCAGACTCTCTGAGAGTCACAAGCTTTTGTTATCATTCCTTGCTATTCCTTTCTTTCCTTGCTTGCAAGCCTTCTGATGAAATAATTTCTTCTATTCTTTTAGTATAGTTTTAGTATATAATTTTCTTTTAATATAATATATATCATAAAATAATAAATCAGCCTTCTGAAACATGGAGTCAACATTCTCATCTCTTCCCTCATCTTGGGACCCCTGGAACACCAGCACATTTGGTGACCCAAGTGAAGAAAATTTCCACATTTGGTGAGCCAGAGGAACACTGCCACATTTTAACAGCAGAATTTCTCTTCAAACACTCCCATTTCCTGCATTAAAGGCTTTTTGTGCTGCAGTAGTTGGGTTTTCCTTAAACAATTCTTAAATAGAGCCTTTAAACTTAAGCAACCCTGAAAGTCCACCCAGTCTCTCCATTTCAGGGGTCCTCAGAGAGCTCATTCTCCTCTCAGAGATTCAGGAAATTGTGATTTCAGCATTGTGAGATAAGCAATTAATTCCCCAATTAATCAAAACATTTGGTATGCAACTGGGTTCTTATTTGAATAAGCAATTATCCTGAAGTCCTTTGATTCCAAATTAGCACAAAAAACCATCCTGGCATGGAGAAATTGTTCCTGAAGTGTTTGGATGCAAACTCTGGATGTGCGGAACGGGAGTGCAGCCATGGGATGGATTTATAAAGTAGGTGGAGAACTTTCCAAATCCCCTCTGCAGGTTCCCAGTGGAAATGTTCCGTCCCTTTCCTCAAAGACTCTGGGAAAAACTTCCACCTGGATGGAATCACCTGCCTGAGCAGGGCTGCAGCACCCTGGGGAGAAACTCCCACTGGATGCTGCTTTTAAATAAAACCACAATAAAAGAAATCCACCCGAGAGAGAATTTGGGTGAGAGACTCCCCAGGGGAACAGAGACTGGAAAATGGGATCCCTGGCTGGTTTGGGACATTTCTAGGGGATAAAAGGGGGAGTGGGAGAAGTGGGGCTGTAGGAGTGATGGTGGGTAGCACGGTTGGGACAGACGGAGATGAGAGATCTCTGCAGCCAGGGCTGGAACTAGGGGTTTATTGCAAAGGACCAAGTGCAGGGCCCTGCTGGGAGCTGCCAGGCACAGCTGGAGCAGATCCCAAAGAGGGAGAGAGAGAGAGAGGATGAGAGGGTAAGAGAGTAAAGTTCCCATTACAGTACCATAAATCTTCTTCTGTGTTGAATACTCTGATTCTCACCAACCAATCTAGTACCAGATACAAATCCTACAGCATTTACATACAGCCTGTAAGAATCATTACATTACCACACTGTGTTACATTTTAAACCCTAAAAACTCCTCTTTGGCCCCTTCTGCCAAGCTGTAGGGTCTGCTCTGACCCTTGGGCCTGTCTGCAAGCAGAGGGTGTTGTTCCATCCAAAGGGGATCACCTTCAGCTGGCCACACCATTGTTTTCCAGTTGTTCAGTGACTGAGGGATCTCACAGCTTGCTTTCATTTCAATCTCGCTTATAGTTTCCATACTCTCAACATCTTTTGCCAGGCAATCATATTTATAAGGCTTTCCTGTTTCATCTTCCCCAACATGAGACCCCTCCAGGCACCCTGGAGCTGTCACTGCTGTTCCCAGAGCTCTGTCCCAGCACCCCCAACAAATCCATCCCCAGCCCCTCACTTTCCTGAGGGAAATGAGCCCTCTCTAAACAACAGAGCAGTTTAAAATCTCTATTTTTAATTGACTTCTCTTGGTTTGGTCCTCACTGCTGGGAGATGCTGGGACAGCCCAGGCAGCACCTCAGGGATTCCCCAAAAATTCCAGCCTCTCCAACCCCATCCAGGTGATGGAGCCACACAGGCATGGCAGGGACACCTCCCACTGTCCCAGGGTGCCCCAGTGTCCAGCCTGGCCTTGGGCACTGCCAGGGATCCAGGGGCAGCCACAGCTGCTCTGGCAATCCCAGCCCAGCCAGCAATTCCCAATTCCCAATCTCCCACCCATCCCTGCCCTCTGGCACTGGGAGCCATTCCCTGGCTCCTGTCCCTCCATCCCTTGTCCCCAGTCCCTCTCCAGCTCTCCTGGAGCCCCTTCAGGCCACACTGAGGTCACCCCAAATTTTCTCCTCTCCAGCTGGACAATCCCAGCTGTCCCAGCCTTTCCCACAGCAGAGCTGCTCCATCCCTGGGATCCTCTCCATCCATCCCTGGGATCATCTCCATCCATCCCTGGGATCATCTCCATCCATCCCTTGGATCCTCTCCATCCATCCCTGGGATCCTCTCCATCCATCCCTGGGATCCTCTCCATCCATCCCTGGGATCCTCTCCCTGCTCTGTAGCACCAAACCCTGACCACACACAACGTCCCTCTGCTCTTACCCCTCCCACCTCCTCCTCTCACTGATCCCAATCAACACTCAAATGATTTCTAATCACAGCCAAGGGCAAAGATAAAACCTCAGGCAATGCAAGAATTCTGAGTGAGAAAAAGGAAATAAAATAACTGGCTTCCAACTGTGCCTTTTGTAACAATTCTGACTGAGAAAAAGGAGAGAAAATAATTGTACAGCTTCCTCCAGAAATCAGAAACTGCTTATTGACCTGATGCAAATCATTTTTCAATCCTACAAAGCCCCAGTGACAAACAAAGCCCTGGAGCACGCCCTGCTCCCAGTGCCCATCTCCCTCTGCAATTAATGCTTTTGATTCCTCCCAAACAGAGCTGGATGAGAAT
The DNA here is from genome assembly GCA_039654755.1 of Calcarius lapponicus. Classification (NCBI taxonomy): domain Eukaryota; kingdom Metazoa; phylum Chordata; class Aves; order Passeriformes; family Fringillidae; genus Calcarius; species Calcarius lapponicus. Next base: position 57,138,012 of record CM077468.1, on the reverse strand, counting down.
CGACTTCTCTCAATTCCAGCCTTCACTAATATTTCATTTTTTTACAACTCACATCCCCTTTGACTCAAATTGGGGCTGTCAATGCCTCCTCCCAGCCAGGGGAGCTGCTCAACATCCCAATGAGCTCATTTGGAGAGGCAGAGCTGGGGCTGGGCAGGCTCCGGCGAGCTCGGGGTCAGCAAAGGGGAGAGCAGAGGCTCAACCATCCCTGGCTCGGTGAATCAAGCACGGCTCTGCCTCCTGAATCCTAAACAGAGATTACAAACTGCAAAGGCAGGGAAACTCTGGTTGTTTTCAATCTTTAAACCCCAGGAAAAGGTCAGCGAGGTAATTGCTGCAAGAAAAGATCACAGGTCGGGAGAATTTTTTTTTTATTTTTGTGCTTGATATAATCAGGGTGCCAGAAAAAGAGCTTGCAATGGGAGGAATTAAAAAGGGTGTTTAATTCTGTCTCTGATTCTCAGAAAATATTACAGAGATGGAAATTCTGGCTGTGAAAAGCACCTGCGAACCTTTCTGGGTCACTTTCAGTCATGGAGGAGCAGAAAGTGTCCCCGTCCTGTGGTGGGAAAATCAGCACTGGAGGAGATGCCCAGACACAGCTTTTCCTTTTCCATTTCCGTTCCCTTTCCCTTTTTTCCTTTTCCTTCTTTTCCTTTTTTCCTTTTCCTTCTTTTCCTTTTTTCCTTTCCCTTCTTTTCCTTTTTCTCCTTTTCTTTCTTTTCCTTCTTTTCCTTTTTTTCTTTTCTTTCTTTTCCTTCTTTTCCTTTTTCCTTTTCCTTATTTTCCTTTTTTTCCTTTTCCTTCTTTTCCTTTTTTTCCTTTTCCTTCTTTTCCTTCTTTTCCTTCTTTTCCCTTTCCTTCTTTTCCTTCTTTTCCTTTTTTCCTTTTCCTTCTTTTCCTTTTCCTTTTTTCCTTTTTCCTTTCCTTAACCCAAACACAGGGAAACAGAACCTGAGTGCAGCAGGAGGGTTTCAAACTGGAAAATCCCCAGGGCTGGCGGTGAAATTCAACTGCTGAGCAGGTTTGGACTGATCTGGGGTGAAGGAGATTTTCTTTAAGGTCCCTTCCAACCCAAACCAATCCACTTCTGTGCTTCCTCATAAAAGACATTTAAGAATCATGGAAAACATTCCATGATTCCATTCCCCCGCTGACAGGGGCAAAGCTGAGCCTTCCTTTGCCACCTCCCAAACTGCTGCTGCTGCAGCTCCTGGAATGGCTCCATTTGCATAAATTTGTCGGCAAACAATTAAAGTTAATTAAGATAATTTATCACTTGAAAAGAAAGCATCTTATCAGCAGGTATCAGCCTGTAAAGCAAACAAAGAATCGGTTGGAGGGGAATCCTGGGCCCTCTTAGATACCCAGTGACAAAATCATTTCTTTTCCAGGCCTGGCTGCTTTGTTGTCAGAGTAATTAACTGCTATTAGCTAATCACCCTCTGCTAACTGCCTTTGTGACTCCACTATTGACTCATTTGCACTTTGGCTGGATTCCTGCATGGAAAAGGGATAAAAAGTTGTGGTGAGAGCCTGGAGTTCTTGTCCTGCAGCAGGGAGGGGAAGCTGGGAGTGCCCAGGGCCTTGGGATGCTCCTCCCCACTGCTTCCAAGGATTTCTGCTCCATCCTCAGTGCTCTGTCTGCAGGGACTGTGAAAATCATGGATTTTGGGGAAAATCAGAAATTTTCAGTGCTCCATGCCCCATCCATGGCCTGGAACTCTGTCCTGAATGCCCTCAGAATTCCAGGCAGGCTGCCAAGGTCCACCAGCACTGCCATCCTTGGGAATTAGTGCAGGAATTTGGAGATTTGGATCCATTTTTCCCGAGGAAGACAAAACAGCAGGAAAAACTGAGGCTGCAGATCTGCATGTCCAGGCCAGTCTCTTGCAGCTGATCACGAATTACTGATAATTGGTAAATATTAATAGCAAAAATAACAATAATAGCAATAACAACAATAACAACAATCATCATCATCATTATCTGCAGGGAAGGCAGGACTGACCCAGGCACATAATGAGGGAATTATCTAATTAAGCGTTGCCCTGATGATGGAGGGCATGGGGATGTTGTCATGGCAACTCCACTCCAGGTTCCACCAGGACCAGAATTCCAGGATCCTTTAGGCTGGAAAAGACCCTCAAGATCACCAAGGCCAGCTCCTAACTAAGCCAAGCCCAGCCCTGTTTCAGCTCCCAGTAACTCCTAACTAAGCCAAGCCCAGCCATATTTCAGTTCCCAGTAACTCCTAACTAAGCCAAGCCCAGCCATATTTCAGTTCCCAGTAACTCCTAACTAAGCCAAGCCCAGCCCTGGTTTAGCTCCCAGTAACTCCTAACTAAGCCAAGCCCAGCCCTGTTTCAGCTCCCAGTAACTCCTAACTAAGCCAAGCCCAGCCCTGTTTCAGCTCCCAGTATTTCCATGGGGAAGTTCCTGTTGATGTCCCACCTGGGACAATCCCACTGGTTCCCTTTAAACATTTATAACTTTTCATGTTATTTCAGAGACTCATAATTGCAAATCTCTCCTCTAGAAAAGGCTTCCCAAGGTTTCCTGCCCCATCCTGATGAGTCCCTGCCCCGTTCCCTGGGGTCTCTGTGGCACTGCAGGAATTCCCTGGCTCACAGTCCGTGTCCCACCTCCCTCCCTTCCAAGCTGCCAATTCCCTCCTCATCTTCCATGCCTTTCATCTTTCCAGGGACACGTCCTGCAGGGGATGATAACCACAGGAACGGCATTAAAGGCAGGAAAAGGGACTGATTGGAGTTAATTATGGGGCTGCTGGATTTGCAGCCCCTCACAGACAGGCCAGGCCTTCCCGCGACACCCAGCAGCTGCGGCCTGACGGGCCTGCATGGATGGAATTAAAAGGCAACGCAGGGATTTCTTAGATCATTTTAACAGCACAAAGCAAGAGTTCCTTGTCCAAATCCCATTAATAACCCCTTGGAAACGGCAGCCTGCAAAGCCCATTAAATGCAGACAGAGATATTTTAGGCAAAAGCTAAAACTGTTTGAACTTTGCAGTGTCTGCGAGGCTGCTTGAATTGAGCAGCAAACAGAGCATTTCTAATCCAGCCCAGATGAGAAAAGAGAGAAGAGAGGAGCGAGTTTCAAAAGAGAAGGAGAATAAATATCAGAGAGGAGCAGGGAGCCATGGATCCAGCGGGATGGGAGCAGGGAGGGTGGCAGCAGGGTCACAGCCACAGGGGGAGGCCACTTCACCTGCCCTGGGAGGCTGGGGAGGGCTGGGATGGAATTCCCAGAGCAGCTGGGGCTGCCCCTGGATCCCTGGAGATCCCTGGAGATGTCCAAGGCCAGGCTGGACACTGGGGCTTGGAGCACCTGGGACAGTGGGAGGTGTCCCTGCCCATCCATGGGTGGCACTGGGTGGGATTTAAGGTCCCTTCCCACCCAAACCATTCCATGATTCCATTCTGGTATAAAATCAAGCAATCAGCAGTGAGATCTAACTCAAAGTCTGAATATCAATTTTAGTCCCCAGCTCATTTTGCTCTCCCATCACAGGCCTGGGGCTTTCACATTCTCTGAAAAAAATCCCTTCCCCCAGGATTTTTCTCCTGGGAACGAGGCAGATGGAGCTGGGATGTGAGGCAATTCCAGGTGGCCACCACAGGAGATCTACCAGGATGGAATCACCCCATCGGGATCCATTTTTGAGCAGGCCTCGGAAATGCAGCAAAATCATGGATTTAGAGGAGAACCCCAATGGCTGGAGAGTGCCCAGAGCAATTCCCACATCCTTGGAAGAGCAGGGAAGGCCTGGAGCAGTTCCCAGATTCCTGGAAGGGCAGGGAAGGCCTGTGCTGGATGTTGGAACCCTGAGAATTCCAGACTTTCTGTGCTGCCAGGATCTGACCCCCAGGAGAACACTGCATTGACCTGAGGCCATGGAGAAGCTTCCAGAATGAAATGACAGAGCTGGGACTGGGGGTGTGGGGTTTGAACAGCAGTGTGTGATATCACAGTGGGGAAAACTCAGAGTTTAAGGGTTTAGAATACAGGAATAGATATAGAGCAAGATGGAGGTTTTAGGGCGGAGGCTGCTCCTTCTTCTTCTTCACCTTCTTCTCCTTCTTCTTCTTCTTCACCTTCTTCTCCAAGGGTTTGGGTGGTTCTGTGTAATTGGATAAAAAAGTCCCCATTGCGGGCAGGGGTGGTTGGTTATTAGGTTAAAAATAAAACTAATTTAGGTGTCATTTCTTAATTGGACAGTTTTATCCTTAAAAGGCCTTGTAGAGAGAAAGATACAGCTCTATTTTTAACTTACTGTAAAACTCACAGTTTGTGAAAATGTAACAGAGATAAGAACTAATAAACATCTGAATCCATACAAAAATAACATTTTGTACATTTAATGCCAACCTTAACAGAAAAGAAGCAAAAAAATCAACAGCTGGGAGAGCACAAACGCTGAGCTGGAGCTTTCCACACCCAAATCACTCCTGGAGAGTGGCAGATTCCCTCTGGCTCATCAAAATTCACCAGAACCCTCCCCTTGTTAATTTGTTGGTAAAACATTGCCAACTTGACAGGAAGCACGGGGCAGGAGTCAAACATTGCAGCCCACGTGGTTGTGGTTAAGATATTAAATTTGCAAGAGAACAGCTTTCCCCAGAACCGTGGAGATTTAAAAGATGGGGAATATTTTGCTCCAACTGGTCTTATTCCTATTTGTCCTGCATTTATGAATAATATTAACTCACACACAATTGGAGCCATATGGCAGAAGGAAAATTAAAAAGTTACAAGAAGAAAATTAGCTGTGGATATGGTTTGCATGGTTGGGAGATTTTCTTGGGAGGTTTCAAGCCATAAATCTTTTTTTAGCTTCACATAAAAGCAGATCCAGATTTTTTTAATTTTTTTTTTTTTTAGGTAGAAAATGAATTCTTCATTGTTTTGGCATAAGAATGGTCGCTCTCAAGGTCAGCTGGAGAGGGGGACGTGCTGGCAGGATGGAGCAGTTTGGGCCCTCAGGGAATTCCTGGGATTGGAGGGACTCCAGGGGGATTTGCTCCATCCTCCCTGTTCCAGGAGGGTCACCCAGAGCAGCTTGCTCAGGGCCAGGTGTGGTTGGGTTTGGGCTCTCTCCAAGGATGGAGCCTCCACAGCCTCCGTGGGCAGCCCATGCTGGTGTTTGAGTGGGAAAACAGGGATTTTTTGGAATATCAGCGCTGTTTGTGCGGGCACTGCTGAGAGAAGTCCGGCTCCATCTTCAGCCTTCCCTCCCACAGGGAATTCCTTCCCTCTTTCTCCACAGGGACAACACAATCCTTATCCTCCAGGCTGTGGGAAAGATGCTGCAGCCCCTTTATAAAACCTGTCACAGAACCCCAGCATGGTTTGGGTTGGAAGGGACCTTCTCAAGGTCCTCTAGTCCAACCTCCATCAGCAGGAGGCTCTTCCTCCAGAAAATATCCAAAAGAGAAGGTATTTAGGAGCAAAGCTGGGGTTTTGAAATAATATATTCCAAACCATTCTCCCATCTCCCAGCCAATGACAAGACCTGGATACTGACCTGAGCATCCTGAATTCCATGTAGTCCTTGCAGCCCTGGAATCTCTCCCAAGAGCTCCTGTGGGAACATTCCTGGGGTTTCGTTGTCCTCCTGCAGCAGAGCCACCACAGCCCAGAGGAGCTGTGCAGGAACAGAGCAGCAGGAATGTCAGAACCCAGGAAATTCCTCTGGCTGCCCTGGAGGGCTCCAGCCCCTGCCCAGGGGGCTCAGGGACCCTGGCACAGAGCCCAAGACCCCTGTGCCTTTGATTTTGACCCATGGAGCAAATCACCACCTTTATGTGAAGAATTACAGGTCAAGAGAGTTTAAGTAGAATAACAGTTAGTTTGTCACAGGGTGAAAAATAGATTTATTGGGGTTTTTAGAATGGGGGCTCGGGGTCCCAAGATGGAGAAATCGGGGCATGTCCTGTCCTTCTTTCTTCTTCTTGGCCTCCATCTTCTGGGTGATGTTGGCACTTCTGTATTGGTTTAGAGTAGAAGCTCACTGTCTAACATAGGTGATGGGTATTGGGAAGTGATGGTAAATAAAGTACATGTAGTTTTTAGTATAAAAAGATAACACCACCCCAAGGACAGTCAGTGTGCCTCAACCTGACCTGCTGGACAGACCTCAGTGGGTCAGAGAAAGAACGACAGAGATAAGAAACAATAAACAACCCTGAGATCCAGAACAAAAGAATCCTGACTCCTTCTTCGACGGCCAGGCTGGGAAAAGAGCCTTGTCCGTATCTCAGAGTCACTGTGAGCAGCAGAGATTCTGAGACAGGAATTCACCTGAGAGAGTTCAGCCTCCCAGGAAACCCCAGGAAGCTTCAGGCTGAGGGTTGGAGGAGTTTGGCTGAGTTCCTGGGGAGAGGAGTCACCCTGGCAGTGCAGACCAGCGGCAGCAGAATTCCTGCCTGGCCTTGCTGCTGTCACCTGCTCTGGGACACGGATTGTGCTCCAAAGGGCACTTTGGGAACCAGCCCCAGCCCTGTTCAGAGAGCTCCATCCTCCCTGTGCTCCTTTAGGCTGAGCTTAATGAGCCTGATGCGGGTTCCAGTCCAATTAACGCCATCCCAACTCAGAGCCTGGCAATAACGGGCTCGTGCTGAGCTGGAAATGCTCTTCCAACACTGATGGGAATTCCCAGAAATGCTTTTCCAACACTGATGGGAATTCCTCAAATGCTTTTCCCAGACTAATGGAAATTCCTACAAATGCTTTTCCAACACTGATGCAAATTCCTTAAATGCTCTTCCAACACTGATGGGAATTCCTACAAATGCTCTTCCAACACTGCTGGGAATTCCTGCAAATGCTTTTCCCAGACTAATGGGAATTCCTACAAATGCTTTTCCCAGAGTAATGGGAATTCCTAAAAATGCTTTTCCCAGACTAACAGGAATTCCTGCATTCTTGATGGGACACATTCAGCACAGACACGTTCCTGGGGAGGCTTTACCCTGTTTGGAAAGGGATTTATTCCATGGAGCAGCCCAGCTGCTGTTCCTGGTGCTTGTCCACATCGCCTCTCACAGACCCGTTTGACTCTGCTGAGCTTTCCTCCCCCTGCTGCCCAAAAGCTTGAGGAGGTTTAATTACAGACAATAATTCACGTGGCAGTAGATGATTGAATGCTCCAGGAGAAGCCCACCTGAGTTAAAGTGACCAGGTATCCAAATTCCAAAGGGACAGCTCCAATTTTTTTTTCAGCTCATCAGACTTTTCCAAGGATTCATTGTCTCCCTGAGCCCTGAGTACAAGTGAGCTGCTCTGTTTCTCCTCTGCTTGCCTTTCCATGAAACATTCCATGTTCCCCAGTTCCAGCCATGTTGCAGCTCCCTCACCTCAGGTGACACAGCTGCTCTGGCAATTCCATCCCAACCCCTCTCCACCCTCCCAGCCAGGAATTCCCAATTCCCAATCTCCCATCCAGCCCTGCCCTCTGGCAGTGGGAGCCATTCCCTGTGCCCTGTCCCTCCATCCCTTGTCCCCAGTCCAGGAGGGCAGGAAGGGACGGCAGAGGTGGGAATCAGAGCAATCCTGAGATTCCATGGAAGGGGGATGGCAGTCCCCGGGAATTCCAGCAGTTCAGGAGCTGGCAGGACATGGGGTGGGAGCACAAATCTCCCTGAGGAGCACCGCAGGTGTCCCCAAGAGCTGGGATGTGCTGGGATAACAGAAATGTCCCATTTTGGCCATTCCCTGGAGAGGCAGCTCCCAGGCTATCCAGGTTTGAGCTGCTTCTGTATTTACATCCCAAATTACTGCTCAGAGGGATTTGGGAATTCTGGGAAGTCATGGCAGCTGAGCAAAATCCACTGTGAGAGGGAAAACCACAGAAGTGGCCTCAGGCAAAGCAGCCAGTGCTGATCCAAACAGCACTTGTGGAATTTGGAATTGTGGAATGCGGAATTTGATCAGCTGTGGATTGTGGAATTGCTCTGCTACAGCCCCCAAACCAGGCTCCAGATTGGGATGGATCCCAGAACAGCCAGAATTCCCACTCTGAGTCCCTGCACTCACCCCTGGCTTCATCTCATAGCCTGGACATAATTATTCCAAGCCAGGCCAAAGCCAGTAATTAGCTGAGTGTGTAATTATCTCTCTCAGTCTGTCTGCAGTTCAGGCTCTGTGAGGGATTTATTTCCTGAAGGGCTTCTGGGGGTTTTGCAACTCCAGAATGAAATTTGTTAACTGTTAATAACTCCCAAATTAGCTCATTTAGGCAGAGTTGGAAATAACTCGGCCATGTCAGCCGTAATCAACAAATTATCTGGAAATTTAGAAAAGCAAAGGGAAAAAAAGGGATCTTGGATCATTCTGCAGTGCAGGCCGGTCCGTGGGACAACATTTGTCACTGGTGGGCAGGGGCTGGGCTGGAATTCCCAGCTGTGGCTGCCCCTGGATCCCTGGAACGTCCAAAGCCAGGTTGGACATTGGGGCTGGAGCAGCCTGGGACAGTGGGAGGTGTCCCTGCCATGGAAAAGGGATGGGACTGGGATTTAAGGTCCCTCCCAACCCAAACCCTTCTGGAATTCTGGGATTGGCACTCCCGTGCTCTCAGGGTTTGCTCACAGTGAGCTGGGGTTTGGGTTTCTCTTTTTTTGAGGAATTGTTTTAGAGCTCAGCTCCTCTTCCAAGCCAAGCCCAGACTGAGGGAGGTGAATTCTCTGGCCAGGTAAGGTCAGGAGCTCAACAGGAACAAAGCCCAGCCTCTGTTTGGAGCAAATCATCCTTTTGTGAGCCCCCAGAATAAATTTGCAGATCCAGGGGATGCCAAGACAGGAAATCCTCACCGTGCTCTGGTTTTGCCTTTCTCAGGGGCAGAACCATCCCCTGCCAACCAAATTCTCTGTTTGTTATTGAATTACTCATTAAGGACTCAGACAATTCAGGATTCCTTTGGAGGCAGCTGAATTCCATCCCCTGCCACTGGGACGAGGAATTTGACAGGAATGAGTGAGATTTTAAGGCTAAAGGAGGAGAATTCTGCTCTCTGTCACAAACTGGGCATTCAGGTTTAAGGAATCACCATAAGATCCCTGTAATTTGGGGAAAAATGAGTTCATTTATATTTTAAACCCCACACCTGAGCACCTCGAGGTGCTGTACAAACGTCCCTTCTCCTCTCTCTGGTGGCCACTGTGTCCTGCCTGTGCAGAAATGTTTTTCCTTGGAAGTCTTTCCATTGTTCCTGTGTCACACCCAAACCACGGGGACACCAAGGGAAGCAATTCAACAGAGGGAAGCCTCTCCCAGCAGATTTGAAAGGAATAAAGGGAATGACCCATGAAATAGGGAGCAAAGGGGCTGCAGGGCTATGGGGGAGGCTCTGAGTGCTGGAACTCTGCTGGGTTTATCCCCAAATCCACCTGGAGCAGCTCTGAGGGGCTGCAGCAGCCGTGCCTGGAGCCCAGAGCATTCCCAATCCCTGTGGGACCCCTCTGAGCTCGCTGGGACAGTGACAAAGCCACAGCTCAAACCCCCAGAGATCTGAAAGCTGGGAAGGGGCTGGAGCGCCAGAGAGGCTGAGGAGCTGGGAAGGGGCTGGAGAATCCCTGAGGGAGCTGGGAAGGGAATGGAGAATCCCTGAGGAGCTGGGAAGGGGCTGGAGAATCCCTGAGGGAGCTGGGAAGGGGCTGGAGAATCCCTGAGGAGCTGGGAAGGGGCTGGAGAATCCCTGAGGGAGCTGGGAAGGGGCTGGAGAATCCCTGAGGAGCTGGGAAGGGGCTGGAGAATCCCTGAGGGAGCTGGGAAGGGGCTGGAGAATCCCTGAGGAGCTGGGAAGGGGCTGGAGAATCCCTGAGGGAGCTGGGAAGGGGCTGGAGAATCCCTGAGGAGCTGGGAAGGGGCTGAGCCTGGAGCAAAGGAGGCTCAGGGGGCCCTTGTGGCTCTGCACAGCTCCTGCCAGGAGGGCGCTGCTCCAGGGAACAATTCCAAGATTCGGATTCACAGAATATTCCGGGTTGGAAGGGCCCCACAAAGATTGAATCCAGCTCTTAAATAAATGGGGACTGAGCCCACAACCTTGTTATTGGCACCAGGTTGTGCCAGGGGAGGTTCACATTGGGTATTGGGGGAGGAAATCATGGAAAGGGTTATAAAGCAAAATGCTAAATGCAGTGGTGGAGTGCCCATCCCTGGAAATGTCAAAAAAAATGTCAGGATACAGCACTTCAGGCCAAGGGTTAGTGGTGAACGTGGTTCTGGGCTGATGGACTCAATGCTAATTCCAGGCTTAACGATTCCATGATTTGATTTTACAGAGGTGTGAAGGAGAAGGAGAGGAGCCACAGAGCTCAGGTGTTCCAGCTGAATCCCAGCCCCTGTGGGCACCTGGAGCTGCCTGAGGCTGCACCCTCTCCCCGTGGTGATAAATCAGCGTGGCTTTATCTCCAAACACAGCCAACACCAAGCACCCTGATAAGAGAAGGGATTTGTTTACTCCAAATGGATTTCTGCCACTGGGAAGGGAAATAAACGACCTGACGATTTTTAGTATATATGATACACCTGCTTTATCTCTGGGATTCATCTGGGGAAGCAAAAACTGCCTCATAGGAAGTGATAATATTTATTTTCACCTCCCAACATCCTCAATGACAAAGAGGCACCTGTGTATTCACAGCCCACATCCCGACTCCAGGGGTTTTTCATCCATCCCAGTATTTGGAAATTCGATTTCAGGCCATTTGTTCTCTCTCTGGATCAAAATGGAAATAGCCTGGAACTGCAGAAGTGGGACAAAGCCAAAAGGCTCCAATCTTTGTGAAGCTTTAACTGGGGGAAAGAAGATGCTGGGAGTCCTCTCCAGGCAGGATCCAGTGGGATGCTCACTCCTTATTCAAGAACTCAATTTAAATCCTTTCAAATCAATGCAAGACACCTTTAAAGCAAATTTTGGATGATGTGAGATGAGAGTCACCCACAGAGAGACTCCACAGGTGCTGCTCTGCTACCTGGGGGCCTCTGAGGATAAAGAATGGGAAAATCCATCAGCTCTGAGATTGCCTCGCTAAACTCAGGGAGGAAATGGCTGCATGGGGAGGAGAAGGAATTACAACTAAAAGCAAGGACAGAAGGACAGGAAAATGTTTGTATCAACGTGACAGCAGGACCAGGACAGTGACTGTCCCCTGGGCTGGCACTGCTGAGCCCCTCGAGGGCTGTGCCCAGTCCTGACCCCTCGGTTCAGGGAGGACTTTGAGGAGATGAAGCAGGGAGAGGAACAGGGCTGGGAAGGGGCTGGAGAATCCCTGAAGGAGCTGGGAAGGGGCTGGAGAATCCCTGAGGAGCTGGGAAGGGGCTGGAGAATCCCTGAGGAGCTGGGAAGGGGCTGGAGAATCCCTGAGGAGCTGGGAAGGGGCTGGAGAATCCCTGAGGGATTTGGGAAGGGGCTGGAGAATTCCTGAGGAGAATGGGACCCTTGTGACCTTGGCAGGGCTGGTGAAAGTTTGGATGAACTCCGAGATCTTTTCCAACCTCCATGATTCCATGATTCCATGAATATCTGTCCTCTGGAGTGCCCATCCCTGGAGGTGTCCCAGGAATTCCTGGAGGTGGAACTCAGAGGTCTGGGCTGGGGACAAGGTGGGCACCAGGCACAGAGATTTTGGGACAGAAAATTATCAACATTTGCTTATTTAGGTAGCAAAGTTTGGAGAAGTTTGGGGAAGAATGTCTCCCATTTTTTTTCCTGCCGTGCTTTACTCCCTTGGCCCAGGTGAGACAAAAGGATCATTTATATGAACATGAAATCTTTTCTAAAACACCAAATATGGGGAGGAGGAAGAGTAGATGGGTCCCACAGAGGCCAGGGCTTGGGGGGCAGCTCCTGTCTCCAGAGGGTCTCCAACAGGGAGTGGCTCAGGAAGCATCTCTGCTCCCACCTTCCCTGTCTTTCAAACCTTTTCATGGGACAAGTTGGCATTTTGGAGCTTCCAACTGCCTCACCAATGGATCCTGCTTAAACCTCCAGCTCAGCAGCTGAGTTCTGGTGAGGAAACCTCGGGGTGGCTGTAGGATTGAAATGTGGGAAGCCATCAGTGGGAGCCCATCAAAGTGTTTACAACCGGAGCACTCGACCTCCAGTGGCAGAGGAATTGTTTTATTTCCTTTGCCAGGGCAGAGGAATTGTTTTACAGGGCAGAGGAATTGTTTTATCTCCTTTGCCAGCGCTTTGCTGCCCCTCGTTAAACGTGACAGAGCCCAGAATAACAAAACCAGACGGAGCACTTGTCATTTCCCTGACCTTTGTGTGCCCTGCCTGGAATGGGGCGATAAATGAGCGGCACTGTGAGACATAAACTTAAAGGAATTTAGAGATTGAAGAGGAGCTAAGATTTTAGTTAGAGATAAGCTTTACTGCAGTTAATTAAAATAAATGGGTAGGCCTTGATGAAGTTAAGAGTTAGTAGTTAACTAATAACTGATTGCTTGTCAGCACAATGTTTGGTGAGCTGGGTTTATAATGAAGAATAGAGAAACTGATAAATGGCTTTTGGGAACATCAGACAATTGTGGCCTCCTCTGTTCTGAAACCAGTTGAAGACAGGAATGGGAGTTCTACCAAGGGTTCATTTGTCAGATTTGCATTGAAAAGGGAGAAAGGTCAGAACGAGTAAGACTTCATTTCCTTCCTCATTTTGGGACTCCTCCCCATGAAAGGGACCACCGACTGATTTCAAGGGACAAACTGCACATGCTTAAAGGCTTTTGAACTAATTACCATGCTTAATGGCTTTTGAACTAATTACCATATGGAGCAGGGAATGGGATGTACCAAAGCTATGAATATGTATTTGTATTTTGGGTATTCAATACTCTTTTATACCTGTAGATATTCTTATATACTCTTATATATTTATAAAAGGGCTCTGGAATCACCTGTAAATTGCAGTGTGTATTTGGGAGCTATCCCACAATAAACACACACTTTATAACTTTAAACTGTTCGAGAGTTTTTGGATATTGGTACTAGATCAATGTCCATATTGGGAATGGGATGTACCAAAGCTATGAATATGTATTTGTATTTTGGGTGTTCAATACTTGTACAGATAAAAGGGCTCTGGAATCACCTGTAAATTGGGGTGTGTATTTGGGAGCTATCCCACAATAAACACACACTTTCTAACTTTAAGCTTTCAGAGAGTTTTTGTCCCTCACAGTTGGATATCGCTACTAGATCAATATCCATATTTTTTAATAAATCAACTGGGCCATCCCTGGTGCTTCCCAAGCACAGGCAGGGCCTTCCCAGCCAGGCTGTGCTCCCGTGGCATCCCTGGGATCACTGGGATGTGACTCAGAGTGGAACCCTGGACAGCAAACAGGGACCTGGAGCACGAAGCTGATAAAGGAAACCAAAGGAATCCTTGGATTGGGAGCAGGGGGATCCAGGCAGTTCCTGCTCTCCCTGTCTGAGCTCCCTGTGAGGGAAAGGGGTGGATCCAGGCAGAGCTGGTGGAGTGGATGTGATTAACAGTGAGTGCTAGAAAGGATGAAAATTCCGCTTTTTGGGCTGATTTGCCATTCCAGGGAACCACAGAATCCTCAAGGTTGGGAAAGATCTCTTGGGTCAAGTCCAGCATTGTCCCAGCCCCACGTGTTCTCCAGGCTCTCCAGTGCCATATCCCTACGTTTTTTGAACATTTCCAGGGATGGAGACTCCACCACCTCATTTGCTCCAATCTCCCAGAAGCCCAGAGAGCTCCAGTGCTCCCAGAGCCCAAGGAATTCCCTCAGATTTGGGATGGAGGCAAACAGTGATGTCACCAGCTCCAAACCCAAACCATTCCAACACTTTGGGAGTGGAGAGGGATCCTTTGCCAGTCTTGGAGGGCTCTCAGAGGAGTTTCCATTTCCAGGCAATGCCCTTCCTGACAGGAGACCCTTCCAAACTTTTCCCAAAGATCTGAACTCTCCGTGTGTGCATCACAAAGGCTCCACAAGGCTCCAAATCTTCCAGCCGACTGTGCCGCTCTCCTTTGAAATTTTTTAATGGATGCACTTAAAATTCACCCCTTTGTGTCTCCTTCCTCATTAACTGTGCGAGGCTGAGCTTTTGTCTTGGCTCAGTGTGAATTCTTTGTGTGTGATCCCTGTGAGCTGGAGCCGGGCTGGCCCCGGATTCCTGATCCAATTATCCCATTGAGCTCCCTTCTGCTCCGAACGGGCCTCTTGTCTTCTTCAGATGAGATGAAAAACACCCTTAAAGGCTGGCACAGATCAGTTCATGGATTGACATTGCCTCAGCCTGCCTGAATCCCTGTGCCCGAGGGGCTGGGAGAGCTGGGAATGTTCCCTGGAGAGGAGAAGCTCCAGGGAGAGCTCAGAGCCCCTGGCAGGGCCTGAAGGGGCTCCAGGAGAGCTGGAGAGGGACTGGGGACAAGGGATGGAGGGACAGGAGCCAGGGAATGGCTCCCAGTGCCAGAGGGCAGGGATGGGTGGGAGATTGGGAATTGGGAATTGCTGGCTGGGCTGGGATTGCCAGAGCAGCTGTGGCTGCCCCTGGATCCCTGGCAGTGCCCAAGGCCAGGCTGGACACTGGGACACCCTGGGACCGTGGGAGGTGTCCCTGCCATGGCAGGGGTGGCACTGATGGGGTTTAAGGGGATTTGGGTTTCCCACCCAAACTATTCCAGGATTCCTCGGCCTTTCCCTGCTCCCTTCACACTCTGGGCTTTGATGAGGAGGAAAAAAACCAGCACAATTACAGCAAAGTGTGGGAACAAAAACGGAGCAGCACTTTGATAAGGATGCTACCAGACACAGAATTCATTCTGGACATGCAGAACCAAGAATTGCCAGACTAATTCGTTGATTGCAATAGAATTGATTGCAGCTTCCATGCAATGCCACAATAAATCCCACGGAACAGCAGGAGCTATAAATGAACACCTGTTAATTGGGAATTAACCCCCCCATGCCACTGGGGCTGATCCCAAGCTTGCAGGGACCAAGGGAGACAATATTTTTATTTTCTGAGTTCGGACAAAGTATCCATGACCTCAGAAACATCAGGATTTAAATCCAGCATTTCTCTGCTCTTTGGAAGGGTTTTGTTCCTTTGGAACTCAGATACCAGCAGCGTAAACAATGCTCATTAATCAGAGAAAAAATGATTTGCCAGGACTGCAGGGATTGCAGTGAATTTTAAATTTTCCAAGCCATATCTCTTAGTCCCTGAGAATTACAGCAGCAAATCGATTTGCTGTGATTCGGGGATCCATGGATTTGGTTCCTCCTGATCAGAGGAGCTCCAGGTGTTTATTTACAGTTCATTTCCACAGCTTTTCTTAAAGGTGCAAACAGACTGAAAGCAAAATCAGGAAAGGCTGTGGTGAGTCCCAACAGGAATTTGGTGAGGCTGGGGCTCTTCAGGAGGACAGGGAACTGTTCCCTGTTTTTTTGCAGTGTTAAAGGAATGGGATAGATAATTTTTAGGTTCCTTCTACCCTGCACTGATTGAGGGATGCTGCTGGTAATGTCCATGACTCACTGAAAACTTCCAAAAACTTTTCAAGGCCAGGTTGGACACTGGGGCTTGGAGCAGCCTGGGACAGTGGGAGGTGTTCCTGCCCATGGCAGGGGTGGCACTGGGTGGGATTTAAGGTCCCTTCTAATACAACCCAAATCTAAATCAATTCAGAGCCTTAAAAGATTCTTATTTTATAATTTCTGAGCCCTTCCCCCAGAGCCCTGAGCTGCTGAGCCTCAGCCATGCCCATTAATCAAAGCTGTTTCTTTATCTGCAATCTGAGGTGCTTCAGATCTGCTGATTTTTGTGTCAGTTACACCCAGTCCCAGGACCCCACAGGGCAGAACATCACCAGGAATTTGGGATTAAACAACTCAGGATGTGAACCTCAGCCCCAGGTTCCAGCTCCTTATCTGCACATCCCTCTGCCTGGCAGGGGTGCCACTGACAGCAGCATTTCTGGTGTTTATCAGATTGAGCACAAATCTCCTCAGGGAGCCCAGAACCCTCTTCTTTCATGGAACTGCAGAATCCTGGAATGGTTTGGGTTGGAGGGACCTCAAATCCCACCCAGAGCCACCCCTGCCATGGCAGGGACACCTCCCACTGTCCCAGGGTGCCCCAGTGCCCAGCCTGGCCTTGGGCACTGCCAGGGATCCAGGGGCAGCCACAGCTGCTCTGGCAATCCCAGCCCAGCCAGGAATTCCCAATTCCCAATCTCCCACCCATCCCTGCCCTCTGGCACTGGGAGCCATTCCCTGGCTCCTGTCCTTCAGTTCCTGATGGAGAATGCTTGGCCAAGCACTTTTTGGAGCAATCTGGCTCCTGTTCCAGGAGCAAAGCCCTCAGGAATTCCTTCACAAATGGAAAAGCACAGAGCTGTTCTCTCCTTGCCATTTAGGATGCATTAAAACCTCTCAGCCAAAGGGAATCCACCCCCTCCAAAAGTCCCACATGTGAAAACACGGAGCAGCAGGAGAGGGACTTCTTTAGATGAGATTAAAACACCCTTAAAGCCTGGCACAGATCAGTTCATGGATTGACATTGCCTCAGCCTGCCTGAATCCCTGTGCCTGAGGGGCTGGGAGAGCTGGGAATGTTCCCTGGAGAGGAGAAGGCTCCAGGCAGAGCTCAGAGCCCTTGGCAGGGCCTGAAGGGGCTCCAGGAGAGCTGGAGAGGGACTGGGGACAAGGGATGGAGGGACAGGAGCCAGGGAATGAGCCCTGACACACTCAGGGGTTTGAACCTCTCCATCCTTCCTTGTGTGCTCAGCTGGGACAATATCCCTATTTTACCTCTCCAAGTGCCCTAATAAGCCCAGGCAGTGGCAGATCCATGCTACAGCATCACAGGATTCCTGTTCCTTTTGTTTTATCACCTGCAGGTAACCTGTCATCTCTTCCCCTGGCTCAGCTCAATAAATGAGTCTTTTCCACAAGGCAAAAATCCTGTTTTTTTTTCTCAGGCCACCAGTTTAAGATCAGCTCTTGCCAGTGCTCCACCAATTTTTATTCTTGGATAATTGAAATTTTCCTTCCTTGTGCTGGAGGTTGCTGTAATAAACCAAGTTTATCCCAGCCTGGACACCTCCCTGACCTCTCCAGCAGGAGGGGGATTAAACATGGAATTGTACTGATGACCTTCAGTGACCAGAAAAAAATTCCCCTAATGTGCCCAAAGCACAAAGTGCAGCATTTAAATGCTCATTTTCCCTTCACCACATCCAGTAAAAAGGATTTATCTTGAGTCTGACAATTAGGAAAGTGATTTCTCAGATTTGCTCATGATTTAGTCACCATTCATCCACTTCTCCCTCACCCTGTTGCCCCAGCAGATGAACCTTTCCTGGCTCAGGCTCAGCATCAAAAATATTTGTGGCAGAAAGAGAAAATCCCCACAAAATGTTGTCTGTGGGAGGTGTGGGAGCTCGAGGGGCTGTTCTGTGCCCCTGTGGCTCTGGAGTTCATCATGGATCTCCCTGCCCAGGGGCTGTGGGACTTTGCAAGCCTGGACTGGGTTTTAATGCAGGGGGATCTCACCCATGGGGATAAATTTATCACCCATGGGGATAAATTCCTGATGGGAGGGAGTGGAGGTGGCAGAGCCAGGCTCCTCTCAGTGCTGCCCACTGCCAGGTGAGAGGCACAAATTAAATGATACAAAATTCAGTGTGAGCACAACAAAACACATTTTTCCTGTGAGGATGGGGGGAAATGAGCACAGAATGACCAGAGAAACCCTGGCTGCTCCCAGATATCTGGAATGTCCACGGCCAGGTTGGACACTGGGGCTTGGAACAGCAACCTGTTCCTTGAAAGTTGAATGAACACAATGAAACTTGGATTTTTACTGCAATGACCTACCCTTGGAGTGTAAAGTTTGCTTTGAGTGCAGACACAGAATTCCAGAAGGGTTTGGGTTGGAAGGGACAATAAAGGACATCTCATCCCACCCCTGGATGGGCAGGGACACCTCCCACTGTCCCAGGCTGCTCCATGCCAGGGATCCAGGGGGCTGCTCTGGGCACCTGTGCCAGGGTTTTTCCATTTACAAGGAAAAGATGGAGCAGGAGTGGGGGAAAGAGACGCCAGGAGCTCGTGGAGTGGCTGGGGTGGGATGTTCCTCCTCCCCAGGCAGAGCTGCCAGCAGGACTGGGAGCTTTCTGCTTTGAAAATAAACAAACTCCTTTCCCTCTGCCCTCAGGTCACAGATTCCATTAGAATTCTTCTCCTCCTCAATCCAGAGCAGGGAATAATTGCCTCGGAGCGAGTGGATGGACTGCAAAGCACGGAGGGCTGGTAATTTGGAGGTCATTATCTGGCTGCTGAACTCAGGAGCCAGCCAGAGCTGGCACTGGAGAGCAAATTCGGGAGGCAAACCCTTCCTAAAGTGAGCTCTTCAGTGGTGAACTTCCAAACGTAATTTAAAGGCACTGATTACAAGAATGCAAAACTTTCAACCACTGCATGGAGAGGTCAAAATCGGCTTTCATTGAATTCCAGAATGGTTTGGGGTAAAGGGACCTTAAATCCCACCCAGAGCCACCCCTGCCATGGCAGGGACACCTCCCACTGTCCCAGGGTGCCCCAGTGTCCAGCCTGGCCTTGGGCACTGCCAGGGATCCAGGGGCAGCCACAGCTGCTCTGGCAATCCCAGCCCAGCCAGCAATTCCCAATTCCCACTATTCCTCTTAACCCAGTTCAAAGCCATTCCCTCATCCATGCCTCTCAAAGACCCCCAAAGCCTCTCAAAGCCCCCCAAACTCCCCTCAATCCCTTCCCAGTCCCCCCTCCCTGGGTTCCTGGGTCCCAAACCCTGGAACACAGCACAGTTATTTTAGCCAGACCACATAAACCCATCCATCCCATCCTGTGATGAGGAAAACAATTATTATTACTTGAAAATAAGCTGTAATCAACTCACTTATAATTCCTAGTTTGCCTGTCAAGGAGCTAATTTAAATTTAAACAAAGTTTGTAGCTCCCTAATTGAATTTGCTCAAAGGATTTCTCTTATCAGAAACACAAGGACTGGTGTGATTCTGGTTTGGCTTTTGTGGGGCTTTAACAACCTCCTGAAAGATAAATCCAGGTCTGGAAGCTGCACAGCAGCACCCTCAGTGCATCCCCAGTGTCCAGCCCACACCTTCTGCCCCTCCTTTCAGCACCCCTCACCTCATTTCCACCCAGGTTTATAATCTGAAAACATCAAATGTTCCCTCTCATCCTATCCTGACCCCCCGGCTGTGCCCTCCTGGCAGGAGCTGTGCAGAGCCACAAGGGCCCCTGAGCCTCCTTTGCTCCAGGCTCAGCCCCTTCCCAGCTCCCTGGGTTGGAAAGTGCACCAAGTTCAAGTTCAATTTTTTTTTGAAATTTTATTTTCTCTAGTCAAGCTTGGTTTGCCTTTGCCTTGGGGAAAGGAATTTTAAAGGGTTTTTATTTTAAGGGATGTTACAGCACTCAACGGAGACGAGCTGAACATCTCAGCAGACTGGGAATAGATACCCAAAAAATAACAATGAAGAGATACCCAAAAAATAACAACCATCAGCAAAATATCAATGGCCACCAGCAAACACCAACCAGCAACCCCAGACACTGCCCCTGGCACAGCTGGAGACACTGAATGGCTTGGTTTGCAAAGCCAGCTGTCTGCTAAGGAAGGCAGGAATCTCTCTTGAAATGGAAAATGTAAACCCCCTCCCTCTGAATTATTATAATTTTGAACTTAAGGGGCTCTCAAGCAAAGATATGGGAGCAGGAATGACAGTTCTTTACTAGGAAAATTAAAAATACAAATGCAGTAGTATTTTAATACTATTAAAAATATATATATACACAAAATATATTTTTATTTATATATATATATGTGTGTGCATATACATATATATATATGTATATATATATGTATATACACACACATATATATAAATAAATAAATATATATATATATATATATATATATATATATATATATATATAAATATATATAAAATCTATCTATCTATCTATAAAACCCCTGCCAGAGTGAGAGCAGTCCCTGTCCCCTGTGTGCCAGGGGGTGGCACAGCCCCATCCCATGGGGGCTCAGCCCTCCTGCAGTGCCAGCTGTGGCTCTGCTGCAGCAGGGATCCTGCACAAGGGGGGAGTTTTCCTCTGCAGCTCCAGGGCTGCTGCAGATGGGCCTGGGCTCCCTCTGGCAATGCAGGGCAGCAGAAAGCTGCTCCTCTGGCAATGCAGGGGGCAAAGGCTGCTGTGCTGTGCCAGGCTCAGATTGGATCCAGGCAGGAATGCTTGGCTCCTGCCCTGGGCGCAGCATCTCCCCATGGGATGCTGGAATTGGATCAGCCCTGCAGGGACACTCAGTGGCCATGGACAGCAGAGATCTCCTGGAGGGAGGGTTGGCTGTGGCAGAGAGAAAGAAAAAACTGCCCCATGGACAGAGAGAACTGCCCCAGCTCTGACAGGTGGGAAATAGAATTCACACCCCCAGGTAAATCTTCCAACCTGAGACACCAGAAAAGGCTGATAAGGAAATCCAGGAGTGAGGACCTAATTAACATGGGAAGCAAAGAGATCTGTAATAAACAGGAAACCAAACGTTAAGAACTCCCCAACCTGGGACAAATGAACATTAAAGCAATGGATTTCTATGGGTTTGGAATGTATTAAGTTTAAGAAAAATCTAATAAAACTCCAGTGTCATGGAATGATTTTCTCTGCACACCCAGGCTATGTGTGGATTAAATTATTTCTGTTGCACATCCTGGCCAGAATAAAGCAATGCCTTGATTCTCTAACATGAAAAATGCTGGAGAGTGATTTTTTCCCGCAGTCTTGGTGACTCTTGTGCTGCTTCTCACCCAGACTTTGATGCCAAGGAGGATCCTGAGGGTGAGCCCTCAGTTCTCTCAGGATGTATTTCCCACAGGAACATTCACACAGGAATGGTGTGGGGTTTGTTCTCAGCCCCTGATTGAAATCAAATGACAGCCTGGATTCTTTCTCCCAACTTTTCTGTAGACCTTGATCTTCAGCCGCTTAGCAGAGCTCATCACTAATTATTAATTAATGAATTCCAGCTCCCTGTGCCCCTTTATTCGGCTGCTCAGCAGAGCCAGAGCTTCAAAGTCCACTCAAGAATGGAGAAGTGCTGGGTTATTGATACAGCTGTAAAAATCCTGCCATTAATTAGGATTGAAAGGCAGGAATGTCCACCTGGATGATTCCTCAGGCACAGCCACGAGCAGTCCAGACCATGGCAACAGCACCTCTCATTAAGGGAGGAGATTGATGATTAATTAAGCTTCTTTTATAAAGACAAAATTCCCAGTTTCTGGTGAGCTTGCAGCTCCACCAGTCAGGGGAAGGGTGACATTCCCAGATTTTGGGATGCTCCGGCCCCAAACTCCCCCCAGGAGCAGCTGGGAAGGCAGGGAGTGGTGCCTTCAGTCCCCCACCCCAGCAGGGATGGGAAGCCTGAGGGGGTGTGGAACCCTTCCCTTGCAGTTCCCTTTCCATCCCATCTCACCAAGCTTGAGCTCCCAGGAGAGCACCAGGACCCCGTGGGGTGGCTGGGGTGGGATGTCCCTGCTCCCCAGGCAGAGCTGCCAGCAGGACTGGGAGCTGTTTGCTTTGAACATTAAACAAACAAACAAACAAACAAACAAACATACTCCTTTCCATCTGCCCCTCAGATTCCATTAGAATTCTTCTCTTCCTGAGAGCAGATTCCACCATGGAATCCCAGAGGGAGCTGAGGCAGGAGGAGCTGAGTCTCCTCCTGATGTCCGTATGTCCGTCTCAGCCACCACCCCCCAGTTCCTGGGCCATCCCAAGGCCACCTCCCCCTGGAGCAGGATGCCCCAAGCCCTGTCCTGCTCCACATCTTGCTCCACCTTTCCCAGGATCCAGGCCTGGCCCTTCCCAGGCCCCCAGGATCCCCAGCAGGGCTCATCCTGCCCCAGCCCCACCGCTGGAAAGTTCACTCTGCCTTGCCCCGGGCAGAAACCTGCTGATGGCCTCAAACATCCCAAATGCCAGATGGTTTTTCCCTTCATTTCAGCACAACATTCCTGACATTTCAAATCCCTGCCAGCCAGGACTTGCTTTAAATGAGAGGTCACTCAGGGCTGCTCCTGAATCACTGCAAGCTCCCCACCCGTTATCCCTGCAAACCCCATTAACGCTGCACAATAAAGGAGCTGCGCTCCTGAGAAACCTGGGGCCACTGACCAAATTCCCATCCACCTCCATTCCGTGGAAACCCTGAGATATCAACACAGACTGCAGATTAATTGTGTTTTGGGAGCAGATCTGTGCGCTCTGCTCACGAAATGTGGGACTGATTATGATCAAAACCTCGAGTTTTGCTGGTTTTCTCTAGTTCAGATTCCAAATACAGCTGGTTTATTAAATGCTTGTTAAATTCACTCCTGCAGCAAGCACCTGACACCTGTTTAGTGTGCTCCAAACGTTGTATTTTATAATCAGATGGTGGATTTTATTGTGATTCTGGAGAAGGGTAAATCTGCCAGCAGCAAGCAGCAGGTTCACAGTTGCAGGAAGGGTAGAACTGCTTGGATATCACTGGAACAGAGCAGAGCAGCTTCCCCTGGAGTATCCACAGGGGTGATTCCAACATCCCATTTTCCAGCTGCTCCCTCAGCTCGATGCCACCGGCCAGGGGCACCTGTTGGCTGCAGGAGCTGGCTCTGAGCAGTTGGATCAGCCAAAGAGGCACCAATTTATTGAATCCAAACAGGGTCAGATTTGGGAAATCTTTTTTTTCCTTTGCAGCCCCAGCTCGGTATTAACGTGATTTGTGTTGGTGTCGGTGACAGGAAGCAAACTGAGCAGGGGGGAAAAGAATCACAGAATTCCAAGCTGGTTTGGATGGGAAAGGACCTTAAATCCCATCCATTCCAGCCCATTCCATGGGCAGGGGCACCTCCCAGTGTCCCAGGCTGCTCCAAGCCCCAGTGTCCTTGGGCACTGCCAGGGATGCAGGGCAGCCACAGCTCTCTGGGAAACCCAAGGGCTGATGAGAGAGAGACAAAGCCCTTTGTATCCGTGTCCTTGCAGAGACCCACAGGGCTTTTGATTCATTCCTAGATTAATTTCCCGATTCGCTCCAACCCCGATGTACGCAGATTAATTCATTACAGGTTTTGTGTTAATCTTCAAAACCACTGACGAAGCAAAGACTTTGAGGCCAATCCTTAATGTGTCATCCCCAAACCTTCCATTGAACTTCCAGGTTCCCTTTGAAGGTGAAAAGTATTTTTAAAAGTTTCCTAAGGCGACAGGAAACTTTCAGGTTTAGATCCTTTAAAATGAGCCCTCTTTTTCTGCTGAACCCACGGCAAGATCTGAAACCATCAAGCAACAAGTCCAGCTGTTAAATCCTGGGGCTTTTGTTGGATATTTCCCTGGCACAAAGTAGGAAATTATGGAGCCTCATTGTCCAGGAGATCAATGTGTTCTGCCTGGAAACCCTTTGGAGATTTGAATAGCAGATTCCACCTCGTAGTTTCTTGCTCCTTTCCAGATACCCAGCGCTGGCAGCTCCTTTGAGGTTCTTTATCTTGTTTCATCCTTTCTTCTTTGAGGAGCAATTTTTTGTTATTCCTTGTGCTGGGATGAGCCTTTCTGGCAGAAATCTGCAGGGACAAAGGATCAGAGTGTGCAGAGCTGAGAGCAGGGGGCTGGCAGAGACCTCTGTGGGCTTCCCACAGTGCTGAGCCCACGGCTCTGCCTTCCAGGTCTCCCTGGATTGCTGGGAATTGTGGCTTGGAATGACACCAGGGCTCTCCAAGCCTATGGAGGGCTGAGGCTTCTCTGTGGGAAGCACCTGGAGCTGCAAATCTCATCTGTGGAGCTGCTGGAGATGCTTCTGAGGGGAGTAAAACCCAGCTCTGTCCCCAGGGGAAGTGGAGAAGTTTTCTCCATTAGGAAGTGTCCACAGAATCCACCACGCTCCTGCTTTGTGGTGGGAAGATGTGATCCTGGTCCCTGCATCCTGCAGGAGCAGCAGCACCCGGAGGACATGGAGGCTCCTGCCCAAGGTGGGTTTTCCACCGCTGATCCATGAGGAGCAAGCCAGGCCACCAGCTCCACAGGGAAAAGGGGGATCCAGCCTTTCCCACTTCCAGGATCTTCTCCAGGCACAGAAACCAGGGCACAGCCACAGGCTGGGTCGCAGAACCTCTGCTGCTCACAGTGACCCCAAGGTGTGTCAGAAATTCTCTTTTCTCAGCCCTGCTGTGGAAGAAGGAGTCAGAGCTCTTCAGTTCTCAGTCTCAAGGTTGTTTGTTGTTCCTTATCTATAAAATTCTTTCTCCTGCCCTGACGAGGTCTGCTCAGCAGGACAGACAGAGGCACTCTGCCTGTCCCCAGGGTGGTGTTATCTTTTTATACTAAAAACCACGGGTACAATATTTACAATTACTTCCCAATACCCCAATACCTGTCACCTATGTTAGACAGTGAGCTTCTACTCCAAACCAATCCCAAAGTGCCACCATCACAGCAGAAGATGGAGGCCAAGAAGAAGAAAGGCTGGGCACACCCAGATTCCTCCATATTGCCCCCTGAAGCCCCATTCTAAAAAACCTCAAAAATCTATTTTCCACCCCGTGATAACTTCACTAATATTCTACTTAAACTGTCGTGGCTTGCAGATCTTCATCTAAGGTTGGTAATTTGCTCCATGGGTCACAATCAAACCCACAGGGGCATCCTGGGCGCTGTGCCAGGGTCTCTGAGCCCCTGGCAGGGTCTGGGGTGCTCAGGACAGCCAGAGGGAGGTCCTGGGTTCCGACACCTGGGTGGGACAAGATGGGAATTCCCAGGCCTGGGATCTTCTCAGGCAGCTTAGAGGGGCTCTCCAAGGACACCGGGCAGCAGCAGTGACCCCAAAGCCACCACAGCACCTCTGAGATGAACATTGCTCCCCGCCAGCCCAGAGGGGTCAACCCAGCTCCCAGGGGCTCCCCTGGGCATCTTCCACTTCCAAGGTGCCATCCAAACCCAAGATTTCACTGTTCTTCACTCAGGGATAACACAGAGAGCTCCCTTGGGATGCCTGGCTCTCTCCTAGCACCCAGTGCCAACCACCTGAGCTGATCCAAGGTCCTGCCCACTGGAATGAACACAGCAAATGGAGGTTTCATCCCTGCTTTTCACCAGGAACACTGCACACCCCTCATTATTTGGGAAAAAAAGGAGAGACTTTGCTGGCTTATGGCAATTCAGGGACCTACTTGGATCCTAAAAGATCCATCCTCGCAGTCCCTCTCCAGTTTTCCCAGTTTCTCTGTGGGACTGGTTTTCCCCATCCCATGGGAGCAGGGGTCCAGCAAAGGCTGTCAGGGATTCCAGGAGCACAAACCCCACCTGGGCTGGGGACCTGCTGTGCCACTAATGGGAGCATTAAGGGAACAGAACTTCTTTTCCCATAAAATATTTAGGCTGGAACACATCCATATTTATTACTCTAATCAAACAGAATGAGAGAGTTCTTCTTGCTTCAGCTTTGGGAAAGCAAAACAAGCCTGGCCTGACAACTCCTTTTTTTTTTTGTTGGTTTTTTTTTTTTTTTCAGCAAGAAAAATAAAAAGTTTGGGGAAGAAGAGATGTTCGGAGCGCACAGTTTGGGAATCACTGCCCAATCCAGGCTTGGAATGGCAGCAGGAATCACAGGCAGCAAATCCAGGCAAAACCTGCCGTGGCCCTGGGCAGCCCCTACAGCCAGGAAGGGGGGACCAGATCATGCCAAGAGCTCCTGACAAACCCCAAGGGATCTTCCATGCAGGATAATGAGGCTTCCCATCCCTGGAAGGGTCCTAGGCCAGGCTGGAAAGCCTTGGGAAGGATGAAAGTTTGACAAGGAAGTCTCACAGATATGTATGTTTAGCAGACAGATTTTTGAATGCAGAATCTGAAGAAGGAATAGAGATGGAAGCAAGTTTTGATCTAGAAGAAAAGAATTGCTGAGCCAGTCTCACTGGATAACCAAGGAGGCAAAGGGTGTGTTGGTCAGAAGGGGTTTCATGGCTTAGAGCAAAGGATAAACCCACCCCAAACAAGAAGATGTTTTCACCAAGCACAAAGAGAGCACAGGCAAACAAGGCAGCAAATGTGGCAAGTAGAAAAAAGGTCTCAGAATTTTCCCCTGCAAGAAAACTGAAAAACAACTTCCAGCTGAAACTGCAATGTACTGACTGTTAGTGATTGGAGAGCAGTACCATGGATATGGTAATTACAGTAGTTATGGTGGGCTACAGGTAAAAGTTAAGGGATAGATTGGTTCTGCTGGGTGAAGATGCTCAGCAAAGAAAAGTCTGTAATGCATTGTGACCTAAACTAAGGGTGTCCAGGGCTGCCTGCAGCTGGAGCTGACAGCTGTGGGCACAGCTCTGTCACCCAGGGCCCTGGGCTGCTGGGACACCTTGGATACAATAAACTGCACTTTGGATCCAATAAACTGCATTTTGGATCCAATAAACTGCATTTTGGATACAATAAACTGCATTTTGGACACAATAAACTGCATTTTGGATCCAATAAACTGCATTTTGGGTACAATAAACTGTATTTGGAGAGCCCCTGGAGCCCCACATCCCTCATTCAGGCTCTTACAGGAAAGGGCTGGGAGCAGCCTGGGACAGTGGAAGGTGCCCTTGGGAATGGGTGGGATTTGAGGTCCCACCAACCCAAACCATTCCAGGATTCTGTGATCCAATGGATGAATTTTACCTGGAGCTGTGGCATCAAAGGGGTTGCTGTGCCCACTGACATTGCTGAGGACAAACAGAATTTATTCCCCTGGAATCAGGTCCTGCCGTTTTATTCCCTGTGAGTAAACAAAATCACTTCTTAAAAACCCCAAAGATAACCCCAGACTTTTCAGATTGTGTGGAAGGCTGAAGAGTGGATCCCTGTTCCCAGGACATCAATCAAAGCCAGGCTCAGTTTCATTTTGTTACTCAGCTTTCCAAATCATTCCAAGAGCTTCTCCTGGAGCCGTTTGATCTCAAGCTTCTTGTTCAACTTCTCAGCATTATTTTAGAGAGCCTGTAAAGCCTGAGAAGCTCCGGGACCTGAAGAGGGAAGGAATTACAGCACTAATATTCCTATTTATTGCTTTTTTTTTCCCCTACTCAAGCCAAGTGGAATGACATGCACAGAGATCTGGGCTGATGAGAGGCACATAAATGCCAGTATTTAGTATCTGGATTAGTCACAGAAGAAAGCAAATCATGAGCTTGTCTCTCCGAGCTGCCAAGCTGCTGACAAAGTCTTTCAGAAATAATGAAGCTGAGTTTATGAATGAAGTTTGTGTCAAGGTAAGCCAAGATTCCCTTCAGCATCACAAACAGGGCTTTGATGAAACTTTCATAAACAGTTTAATTTTTCTCTTTTATCTTCTCCTGCACTCCCCTCTCTGTTCTTCAGAGCAGCCTCCTCCAGGAGCAGCAGTTTCAGGAGATGGGAGACCCTCCTGAAGGTTTCAGGCTGAGGTTTCTCGGTGCTTTGGAGCAGGGGAGAGCTCAGTTCAGGGGTTTGATGTGGGCAGAGAGGCAAACACGGCCTGGCACAGGAACAAACAGCACCTTCCTTTGGGATGGAACCAAGCTGGCAGAAGCTCTGGGTGTGTGCAGGCTCCTGCCACCCCTCAAACCTCAAGGGAGGAGGAGCAAACCCCCTCAGAAATGGGAATTATGGCCCTGGATTTCAGAGGGAGGACGCCGAGTTCCAGCCTTCCCTGTTAATGTTTGTTCCTCAGAGCCTGCCTGGCCCAGGAAACCCACAGCTCACAGGAGCTCCCAGCACAGCCTGTCCCTGCTCTCACCTGCTGGGGACTCCAGAAACCCCAACAGCTGGAAAAATTCCTCTTTCCTGCACAGAGCCAGCTCGGGGTGGATGCCTCTGATCTTCAGCACCACCCATTCCTGCAGCCACAGCTGCTCTGGGCACCTGTGGGCGCCTCCCCACCCTCCCAGCCAGGAATTCCCAATTCCCAATCTCCCATCCAGCCCTGCCCTCCGGCAGTGGGAGCCATTCCCTCTGTGCTGACCCTCCATCTCTTGGAAATCCTTTCTCTCCATCTCTGTCCATCTTTCCTCTAGGCTCAGAGCTGGGAATGTTCCCTGGAGAGGAGAAGGCTCCAGGGAGAGCTCAGAGCCCCTGGCAGGGCCTGAAGGGGCTCCAGGAGAGCTGGAGAGGGACTGGGGACAAGGGATGGAGGGACAGGAGCCAGGGAATGGCTGCCAGTGCCAGAGGGCAGGGATGGGTGGGAGATTGGGAATTGGGAATTGCTGGCTGGGCTGGGATTGCCAGAGCAGCTGTGGCTGCCCCTGGATCCCTGGCAGTGCCCAAGGCCAGGCTGGACACTGGGGCACCCTGGGACACTGGGAGGTGTCCCTGCCATGGCAGGGTGGCTCTGGAAGGTTTTTAATGTCCCTTCTCACCCAAACCAGTCTGGGATTCTGTGAAATCAAGACTCCAACAGCTCCTGGAGGAGCAGCGGGCGGGGGGCACAGAAAGGGCCCTGCTTTGCAGGTTACCTCTGTGCAATGCCCGTCCCTGCTAAATCTTGCTATGGACTGTGGAGTGACAGGGGTAGAGACCAGAGATCTCTGCAGCCAGGTCATGGAACTTGGGGTTTATTGCAAAGGGCCCCAAGCAGGGACCTTGCTTGGAGCTGCCAGCCACAGCTCAGAGCAGAACTGAGAGAAGAGAGGGGGAGAGAGGATGAGAGAGAGAGAAAGAAATGATGAGAGGGTAAGAGAGTAAGAAGGTAAGAGAGCAAGGTTCCCGTTACAGTACAATAAATCTTCTGTGCTGAATATTCTGATTCTCACCAACCAATCTAGTACCAGATACAAATCCTACAGCATTTCCATACAGCCTATAAGAATCATTACATTCCCACACTGTGTTACATTTTAAACCCTAAAAACTCCTCTTTGGGCCCTTCTGCCAAGCTGTAGGGTCTGCTCTGACCCTTGGGCCTGTCTGCAAGCAGAGGGTGTTGTTCCATCAAAAGGGGATCACCTTCAGCTGGCCACACCATTGTTTTCCAGTTGTTCAGTGACTGAGGGATCTCAAAGCTTTCATTTCAATCTCACTTATAGTTTCCATATTCTCAATATCTTTTGCCAGGCAATCATATTTATAAGGCTTTCCTGTTTCATTGTCCCCAACAATGGACTGCAGAAAAACCACAGAAGTGCTTCCTCAGCCATCCCCTCCTCCTTTCCAGGAGTGTTTGAAGGGCTCCCCAGCCCCGGGAGGAGCAGCAGGGTCGGCTCTGCAGGGACCGAGCCTCGCAAGGAGCGGCTGCAGAGCCCGGCGTGGAAAAAATGAAAGGGAAAATCTGCAAAGCCTGCAAAGCCTCTCCCTCCCCATCACAGCTGCCACTTCCTTGCCCAGCTGAGGAGAAGAAGGAAACTGCACTTCAAGAGGAAGATTCCTTTGAAAGGAGGCAGAACTCGGGCACAGAGAGATGAAGACGACGGCTCCCGAAAGGGGCACAGCCCGACAGGAGCAGCAGCTCTGGGAACAATGGGAATTTCACAGAAATGAGATCAGAACAGCAGCCAAGCTGCTGGAAACTTCAGCACAGCCAGAAGGGTGAAAAGTGCCAGAGTTTGCTGGATTTTTATTTTTTTTTTCCTGTCGTTTTACTGAGAAGGGGAGGAGAGCCAGTGGAAATAATCACGAATATTCCAGTCAAACAGGGAAACGACACAAGTACAAAACAACTCAGTCATCCCTGCGTTCTCCCAGTCAGGCTGAACCTTCTGCTGAGCTGATTCTCAACGGGAATTTCATAACCCAGATGTGCCTGGAGGAACAGGGGGTGGCAGGTCATGGAGGATCAAACTTGGATTTTAAGAGGATGGGACCCTGAGGGACACATTGGAATACAAAGATGACTTTTTTTAGGTGAGATGTCTCTGCTCTGGAGCCAGGCTGGGAGAGCTGGGAATGTTCCCTGGAGAGGAGAAGGCTCCAGGGAGAGCTCAGAGCCCCTGGCAGGGCCTGAAGGGGCTCCAGGAGAGCTGGAGAGGGACTGGGGACAAGGGATGGAGGGACAGGAGCCAGGGAATGGCTTCACATTGGAAAAGAGGAGATTTGGGTGGGATATTGGGAAGGAATTCCTGGCTGGGATGGAATTCCCAGAGGAGCTGTGGCTGCTCCATCCCTGGGCCAGGTTGGAGCCACCTGGGATGCTGGAAGGTGTCCCTGGCACGCACAGACAGAACCCAGCTGTGCACTGAGCAGTGCCACAGGCTCTCCAGTCCTTCTCCAGGTGGGAAACAGGGGGAACAGCTTCCGGAGCAGTTAATTGCAGCAGTTAATTAACCTGTTCATGGGGGCGACTCTCCTGGAGCAGCAGGGAGAGCTGCAGCTCCGATCTCAGTTTCCCTCCCCAGCCCATTCAGGGCTGTCTCAGCCTCTCCTGGAGCTGCAGGATCCCCCAGGGATCAGGATGGAGAGGTCAAGGACAAAGCACGCTCCCATTTCATTGTTTCCATGCCCCAACAACCCCAAACAGGCACCACTGGGAAGGGGGAGAGAGGAAAACCTCAAAATAGAAACAGTTTCTGCTTGGAATCGCTCCCCCTTCGTGCTGCAGGAACAGCATCTCTTTTTCCTTGTGTTTTTTATTGTTCTCCAGACGCATTCTGGTCTTATTTAAAGACTCAGCAAAATAGGATGGCATCCGTGTGGAAAGGAGGGAGAAAAAGGAGTGAGCGCTTTTGGCACTCTGGAAACTTCTGGATGTCTCCTCAACAATTATTTGGGAAGGTTTGCTGCTGCAGAATCTCCCACCCCACCATCTGAAGTGTAATTAGAATTGATTTCAGATAGTTTCATTAGATTTAATTTCAGACAACTGTTCCCTTTCAGAAGAAAATGGCTGGGAATGTTTGGCTGGACCATCTCTTCCTGCAGGAGCTCCACTGGAAGTCAAGGTAGTGATGAAGTTGGTTTTATAGATCAAAACCAGGAATTAATTTACCTGCACACTCATTTTCCATGTTTCTTCAATTCTACCATGAGTTATTAGTACTGGGGCTGACAGCAGCTCTGTAGGATTACTGTAGGATTTCTTAATTTTGTACCAAAATTCTCATGGAGTAAATTCCATCCTCACTCTGGATGCTCCAAAGGCAACAAGTAAATCTATTTATGTGCAATTAAACTCATCCCCACATCCATGATTTGTTCTTTGCCCAGAGCAGCTGTGGCTGCCCCTGGATCCCTGGCAGTGTCCAAGGCCAGGATGGAGCTGGAACAGCTTGGGATGATAGATGGTGTCCCTGCCTGTGGATAATCCCTAAAATCCCACCCAACCCAAACCATTCTGGGCTTCTGTGAATGCTGGAAGGGAACTGAGGGTACAAAAAGCAATGTTTTATTGTTTTCTGGGAGTACAACCATTTCAGTCCCTGGAAACTGAGCCCTGGTGCCAGAATTTCAGCCTGGAATCCCTTTGCAGGTTGGGGTTACTCAAAATCATGGAAGCATAAGAGGGGTTTCCGTAATAAAAGAAGAAAAAATATCTCTGTTACTATAATACCCCAAAAAAGTGCAATTATGTCTTGATCACAGCTCAGGGATTACATGTTTTTAATGAAGTGAACATTGTCAGTGTGAGAAGCAATAAAAATTGGAAAAAAAAAAGAAGTTACAGGACTGAAAATTTAATATATATGATAATACACATAAATCTATTAGGAAAAAAAAAAGTAAAGGAGAATTAATTATGTTTCGGTACCCAGAGGGGGAACAAAAACTGTAAAGAATTAAGAAATAAAAAATTCATGCTGTAATTAGAATTTTGCATACTAAAATTAGAGAAGGTGTTTTCTGATAAAATCCAGAACCTTCTCCAACAAAAGCCCAGGAAGGGAGCAGGGCATGGTAATTATGCACCAGAGCCTTAAGGTATGAAACCTGTACGCAGGCTCGGGAAGAGGATTAAATATCCAGTGAGGGTGCAAAACTTTTTAATTTTCCAACTTTTCATAGCCAAATTAACAGGAGAGAAAGGCTGTGGAGCAGCACAGCGGTGCATTATTTATTTAGACATTTAATGAATAACAAAAGAGTCGCTCTGTGGAAGCTGCAGGGGAGGCAGGGATGCAGCCTGAGGGATCCCAGCTTCAGTGACAGACAGGGACTGGAGCAGGGAATGGCTGAGGAGCTCTGGGACAGAGGGAGGGGGCCCTGGCTGTGGCAAAGGCTTGGAAATGGA
Source organism: Calcarius lapponicus (assembly GCA_039654755.1). Lineage (NCBI taxonomy): Eukaryota > Metazoa > Chordata > Aves > Passeriformes > Fringillidae > Calcarius > Calcarius lapponicus. Next base: position 57,105,722 of record CM077468.1, on the reverse strand, counting down.
TGGGCTTTGAAGCCCCTTCCACCCCAAACCACAGTGGGATTGTGGGAGGATTCCATGATTCCCCAAGAGTCACCTCTGAGGGAATCCTGGAATGGTTTGGGGGGTGTGGGGGGGCTTTTGAAGGAGTTTTGAATGGGTTAGAGACGGGAACTCTGAGTTATTTTGGATGATGTGGTTTATTTTTGGTTTATTCTCTTATCTTCTGCACAGGCAGGAAGGGTGAGTTCAGCTCACATCTTCACTGCACAGCTCAGAAGGTCACAAGACCCTCAGTTACAAGACCTTTGAAGGATTTATTGACCAATAAAACACCACCAACAAGGATATTTATGTTTTTTTGACCCAATCCTTAAATATTTTGTCTTATGGACCCATGCTACAGTGTGAGCTTCCTTAGCCAGTCATGTTATGGCACACAAACCCACAGTGCTGCATTCTAAACTCTTTGTTTGCCTCTGGAACTACTTTTATTTTTTCTAGATCTTAAAATCTAAACTTTCCTCTTCTTAATTTAAAGTGTCTCTGCTTTAAACTACAAATGCACATTCTCCCCTCTAGCACCTCATTTTGGGAGCCTTTTCCAAGGTCTCAGACCAAATCCTGGGTTTAATTCTGAGCTTTGGCTCACAGGCCCAAAGTTCTGAGAGTTCCCTGCATTTCAGAATCCAGCAGGGTTGGAAGGGACCTTAAATCCCACCCAGAGCCACCCCTGCCATGGCAGGGACACCTCCCACTGTCCCAGGCTGCTCCAAGCTCCATCCAACCTGGCCTTGGGCACTTCAATGTTTAATTCTAGGAACAGAGATCTGTCCCATGGATTTCCCAACAAACCAAGATGATTTTCTCTCACACAGCCACAGGGCAGCACACCAGGGAAGCCAGGAGCCACTTCCAGGGAGCCTTGGAAGCAGCTCCAGAGTCAGGCTTCCAAAAAGAAATCATAAATCTGCAGATTTTAGTGGGAAAAATGAGCCTTTAGCCACCCTTGGGAACCTCAACACCCTCCCATGAGACAGGGCTGTGCATTATTCCCAGGAATAACCTCTGCAGCACCAAGATTTGCAGAGCATTTCCATCGTCCTGAGATAATGAAGGATTTGTTCAGTGGACAAAACTGAGAGCCTAAAAGTCACAGCAGCTGAAGCAATGATTCCCAAAATCTGCCTCATCTGTTTCATGGCAGCGGAGATGTGCAGAAAATTAACACAAGATGAAACTTCAGGAGCTTATAGACAATAGACAAGTGGGAAATGGAAACCAAGGGAGAGCCATCCATGGATCTGATGGAGCTGCTGTGCACAGGAGCCCTCAGTGTTGTATTTGCAGGGAATGCCCTGACAAAGGCAGGAATGATGAATCTGACTCCATGCTCTCAGAAGGCTCATTATTGTTTTATTACACTGTGTTACATTAAAGAATACTAAACTACACTTAAGAATACAGAAAGGATACTTACAGAAGGCTAAAAAGATAATAATTAAACTCGTGACTCTTTCCAGAGTCCCGACACAGCTCGGCCCTGATTGGCCAAAGAGTGAAAACAACTCCCAGCAGAATCCAATGGAACAATCACCTGTGGGTGAACAATCTCCAAACACATTCCACATCAGCACAACACAGGAGAAGCAAATGAGATCAGAATTGTTTTCCTTTTCTCTGAGGCTTCTCAGCTTCCCAGGAGAAAATCCTGGGTGAAGGGATTTTTCCAGAGAATGTGAATGCCACACCTCAGCACCTCCTGACTCCTGTGCAAGCCAACTTTGGATGCTGCTTTCCCCACCTCCTGACTCTGTTCCTGGAAAACGAGGTTGGTTGGATTCACTGCACAGCTTTGGCAGGAACTGTGCTCAGTTCATTTCCCCCCTCTCCACGATGGATGGCTCCTGATCTCACCAAAATCCTCCTGGATAAAGCTTTGGGTAACAGCTCACTCCCTCTGAAAGCAGATCCAGCCAAGCCGTGCTTTGCCAGAGGGGATTCTATCCCACTTCTATATTTCCAGGTAGCCAACAGCAGATGAATGCTGGATTCCCAGAAGTTCTTCCAGAAGCTCTCCAGTGCTCTTTACTTAACCATGACAGCAGCAACAGCTGGATTTTAACTTCCTAATGATCCCCAAAATACGCATTTCCTGACAGAAAATATTGTAAATCTTTATAAATATTCTCTGAGCAGAGTGTGCACAGTTTTTCTAGAGGTGGCTGCTCTCTTCAAAAATGGAATTTGCTGTTTCAGCTCCATGGAAGGGAGCCCTGCCTGCTGCACCTGCACACTGACAGCAGATCAAACACAATCCCTCAGTCACCCCCGTGGCTGGGAAATGGAAATGTGGGAATGAAAATCCTAATTTAAATAAAACCCAGCCGAATGTGGGGTATTCCCACCAGGAATCCCAGAGAGGAGCGCTGTGTCTGTGCTCTGCATGCTCCTGACTTTTCACTTGTTTTTTTCCAAAGCAGCATTTTCAGCCTATAAAAAAGGATGTCCCATCAAACTGCTGCTCTGGCATGAAGTCACAGAATCCCAGATTTTCTGAGGTTGGAAAAGCCTTCCAGGGTCAGAGTCCCAGCTGTGCCCAATGCCCACTCTTGTATTTGTGGGGTTCCCAGACGGAGGAAGGAATGATGAATCTGACGCCATGTTCTCAGAAGGATAATTTATTATTTTATGATACTGTATTATATCAAGAATACTATATTTGACTATACCAAAGAATACAGAAAGGATACTTACAGAAGGCGAAAAAGATAATAATGAAAACTCCTGACTCTTTGCAGACCCAAAACACAGCTTGGCCCTGATTGGCCAAAGAGTGAAAACAACTCCCAGCAGAATCCAATGGAACAATCACCTGTGGGTGAACAATCTCCAAACATATTCCAAAGCAGCAAAACACAGGAGAAGCAAATGAGATAAGAATTGTTTTCCTTTTCTCTGAGGCTTCTCAGCTTCCCAGGAGAAAATCCTGGGCCAAGGGATTTTTCAGAGAATGTGAATGCCACAGCTCACCTTGTCCCCAGCCCAGAGCTCTCAGTGCCACCTCCAGGAATTCCCTGGACACCTCCAGGAATGGGCACTCCAAACCTCCCTGGGCAGCCCCTTCAACAGCAGGACCATCCCAGAGAATCCCAGAATCCTGGAATGGTTTGGGTGGGAAGGGACCTTACAGCCCATCCAGTGCCACCCCTGCCAAGGGCAGGGACACCTCCCACTGTCCCAGGGCGCTCCAGCCCAAACTGTTCTGTGATTCCATGATTGATTCCATGATTCTTCCCAGAGTTGGGGTGACCTGCATTTACTGTAGGATGGGGCTGGGGTCCCTCACTGGTGCCATCATCCCACCAATGAGGACCCTGTGGCCCTGCACAGCTCCTGCCAGGAGGGCACAGCCGGGGGGGTCGGGCTCTGCTCCAGGGAACAGGGACAGGAGCAGAGGGAACGGCCTCAGGCTGGGCCAGGGCAGCTCAGGGTGGGCACAGCAGGAATTTCCCCATGGAATCATGGAATGGTCTGGGAAGGGACCTTAAAGCCCATCTTGTTCCACTCCAGAAGTGTTCAAGGGGCACCTGGATGTGGCACCTGGGGACGTGGCTCAGGGGTGGCCCTGGTGGTGCTGATTTAATGGTTGGACCAAATGATCTTGGAGGTCTCTTCCAACCTTGATGATTCTGAGGGATGAAGGGCTCCTGGACTCACCCTCTGCAAGAAACATGGAATCAGCCCCTTGCTGGAGGAGGAAACATCTCAGGAGAAGCTGCAACACTGCCCTGAGCTACTCCAACATCTTCAGCTCCTCAGTGCTGCTGCTGAACAGCACAGAAACACTGAAATCCCAATTCCAGGAGATTTGCCTTGACCCAGATGAATCCAACCTCCCAAAAACAAGAATTCACCACCCAGATGGGCTGAGGGGCTCCTGGGCAAGCCAAGAAGGCTGGAAATTGTATCCCCATCCTGGGGAGGGAAGGAACATGGAGCTCACATGAGGGGAACACATCACGCCCGCTCTCCAGCCCTCCGAGGAGCAGGATTTATTGCCAGCCATTTCCCAGGATCTCATCCGCTCCCTCCACTCCCCATGGCAGACCAGAAACCAATTAACGCTGAGCAATGTGGGGAAAGTTCTCTCAGGTTCTGCTTTGATGGTGAACCCCTGAATGCAGGGACTAAAACAATGTGGCCCAGCTCCCTCACCTCCCCTTGGGAGGGCAGGATGGAAGGGAATTATTAATTCCACCTCCTACTGCTCCCAGCACTTCAGGAGGTTATTGCCAGCAAGAGAGCACAAGGGTTTGGATTTGCTTCCAAAAAATCTTCAGCTGTCAGATTCCTCAGAAAGATGCGTGAAGAAGAAAAACTTCCCAGGAAAGCGAGGGAAACGTTTCAGTGCAGAGACAGAATATATTTATCTTTCAATTAAAAAGCCCTAAAACAGTGACAAAGCCACAAGGGTCAGAATAAAGTGTTCCTCCACCAAAGAGAACAATGTTTCCCATTTGATGTCTCTGAAGTCAGGACTGCATCTTCCCAGGCAATCCTTTGCAAGGAATTTTTTTAAATCACTCATTGAAATCACAGGCAGAAGCCACAACTCACTGTTTGCATGTTCTGTGTCTGGAAAAAGCAAAATTCCAAAGCCACATGTGTCAGCATTAATTCATGTCACAGATCAAAAAAAAGAGTAGCAAGTGCAGCACTGACAGTTCCTCTGGTTTTGTGGAGCTCAAAGGAAAACAAGAGAGGCATTTTCAGGATCAGAGGAGGTTGATTTCCCCCACACAGGTTATTGCCCTCCCTTTAAAGTATTTCCATCCAGCAGCAGAGAGATTCATGGATCTGCTCTTTGGAGTCCAGCTCCTCCTCATCTCCTCAGCTGAAGGAACCTGATGGCCCCACATCCTGAAAAACCCGACAGAGCTAAAGCTGGATCCAAAAATCCCAAAATCCTGGAATGGTTTGGGTTGGAAGGACTTTAAATCCCACCCAATCCCACCTCTGCCATGGCAGGGACAACTCCCACTGTCCCAGGCTGCTCCAATCCCAGTGTCCAGCCTGGGCTTGGGCACTGCCAGGGATCCAGGGGCAGCCACAGCTGCTCTGGCAATTCCAGCCCAGCCAGGAATTCCCAATTATTTGCGCCCAGCTGGAGCCATGGGGCCAATCTCATCATGGAGCTGCCAAGCAGGGAAGAGGTCCCCGTGCCATGACCCCAGAGGGGTCCAGCAGCAGAAACCAGGAGCAGAAACCAGCATCAGCCACCCCAGCGCAGGGCAGGGAGCAGGGAACCCTTCCCCTCTCCCAAAACACAAAGATTTATTTCCAAGGCTTTTGAGAGCCCATGGGAGGAAGAGGAGCCCAGAGCTGTGGATGAAGCTCTGCCCAGAGACCCCCACCCTCCTCAGCACCAGCTCTGGCCTCCAGTGGGATTTCATGAGCATTCCCAGAGCCCTCAGGAGTGTAAAGCTGGTGGAACAAACCAAGCCATGGCAGGGAATTTGCTGCAGAAGGAAAGTGCAGCCAAAAATGCCAGGAGGAGCTGGGCAGGGCAGAGGTGCTGCCCCAAGGAGGGATGGCACATGGGGATGGAAATGGGGAACAAATGAACTTCCCACCCAGAAATACCCTAATAAAATAGGGAAACTGGGGCTGGAGAGGGACATTTCACTGTCATTTGGATTAGGGAAATAAACCTCGTGGCTCTGTTTGTGTTTGGGATGGTGTGAACATTAGGGTCTGCTGCAGGAGCAGCTGTGGGGCTCAAACGCTCAAATCCCACCCTTTGATCCATCAGCACCAACACTCTGGGCTATCAAATGCTTTTGGGGGATTGGTTTAAATGCTTTGAAGCTGCCGAAGAGCAGTTGAAAAGTTACTCAGGGTTTGGAAATATTTTCGGACACCAAGAAGTAGAGAAAGATGCTGAGCACAATATCTGAGCTCCTTTGCTCCTCCCAGAAATTCCTGGACAAAGGAGAAACCCCCAGAGTAAGGAGAGCTTTGTGCAGGTTTTAGGATATTCCACAAGCCTTTGAGATTCCTCCACCAAGGATGTCACAGAAGGTACCTTCAGTCTTTTGAGATTTGAATGGAATTAAAGAAAAGGGATTTGAGTTCTGGTTAGAGAGGAACACCTGTCGGATGTGAGAAATCAGGGAGCTGAGTCCAGGGCATTCCTCTGACACAGAATTCCTGCAGCAGATGGACATATCCAGGTCAGTCTGCACACAGAGCAACCCCAATAAACTCCACATTTCCCGAGCTGGGCCAGCACAGATCCGTTTTATTGCTCTCTGTCAGAACAAATAAAAAAGCCAATCACACAAAGTAAATGTTCCACAATCTGCACATCTTCACTTGCCCAAAACCCACCTGAGGCCAGCCCCTCCCTGAGCTCACCAGCACTAATAAAAGGTGAGGCAACATCCTTCAGAGAGACAAAGAGCAATAATGAGGAGTGCTGGCTAAATTAGCTCAATTATCAGTGCTGGCATTATGTGTGGGCTGCAATAACAGGGATTGCCCTGGGGGGACAGGGCACACATCAGAGACACAGAGCTGCTCCAGCAGGGCTCCAGGCTCCTTCCTGCTGGAATCTGAAATGCAGGGAACCCTCAGAACTTTGGGCCTGTGAGCCAAAGCTGAGAATTAAACCCAGGATTTGGTCTGAGACCTTGGAAAAGGCTCCCAAAGGGAGGTGCCAGAAGTGAGAATGTGGATTTATAGTTTAAAGCAGAGACACCAACAGATGCTTTGGAATCCTCTCAGATTTCCTCCCCTGAGCGAGGCAATCACAGAGTCCCGGAATGTCCTGAGCTGGAGGGTCCCACAAGGATCATCCCAACCCCATCCCTGCCCAGACTCCCCAGCAATCCCACCCTGGGCATCCCTGGCAGTGCTGCCCGAACCCTCCTGGAGCTCTGGCAGGGGTCATTCCTGTGGTAAATAGGTATGATTCCTGCTGATAAAATTAAAAGAGTATCAATACTGGTACCGTAATTAATATTTGGGAATAAATAAAACAGTTAAAAGTTGTAATGCCAAAGAGGGAGAGGAGGGGCTCCACCCCCCTGCCCCCCCTTCCCGGCAGATGCACACAAGGACAGGAGGAAAGAAGCCGGAGATAAAGTTGCTAAAAATGAGCAGAAAGGAAGAAAAACCTGGTTGGGTCCCAGAAAATGCTAATTAAAAGGGATTTATTGCCTTGGTATTAAGATGTAGTGATATGTTAGTCTTGGCATTGTGCTGGCTTGGTGCGCATGTGCAACCCAAAGGTGAACTAAAGGACACAGAGGAAGACTACGAAATCTTCATCAGAAGACCCCCAAAAGACTTGTGCAACCACCAAACTGAGTGGTGGCGTATGCGCGGTGAAGGTGGTGATGAGGGTGGAGATAGGAACATGACGAACCGAAAATGGGAGGAGATGGCATTGACCCATGGCATAAAAGTGGGAATTTTCACTTGGCAAGCTGGTACGTGAGGTGGCACGGGTCCATGAGCCCTGTGCTCCGTACCCCGTGGTTATCTCTTGCTTATGTGTCACCCTGGTTTTTTACGATTTTCTGAGCCTTCTGATGTTGACGTTCTTGTAGTGAACTTTCTCACACACTTTCTGTAAATAACTTATTGTTTTGCATTCCTTTATGGAGGAGGAGGGAGTTGACAGACTGATGGTTTGTCCAGTGTCATTGGAGAGGTGGCACTGTCACCCTCCAATCCACTGTCACTTTTGGAAAACTATAAATGTTGGAGTCAGAAAAATAAACTTCCCTTTTTTCCCTTCACATTGAGAACAGTGGTGAGTTTGTGTTCTTTCATGTCCTATAGTGACACTTATGCACTATTATTTGAACCAAATTATCCCTTATTTTAATTGTATCCACTTTTTTTTAATTTTAACTATTCAATTAAAATTGCCACTACCTTTAATATTGTTTGGTTTTTTTAAGATGGGATAATTGGGCAAACGTAACATTCCCATTCCCTGGGGAGCTTTTCCAGCGCTGGTTCCATCCTCTGAGGGAGGAACCTTTCCTGATCTCCCGTCTCCTGCTCTCCTCCCGCATCCGCATTTATTCCTCGGTGCCAGGACAAAGCTTTTTGTGCCGCTCAGGAGCTGGGAACCCCCTGAGCTGCCCCTGGGTGGCTCCAGGGGACATCCCTGCCTGAGGGAGGGCACAGACAGCCCCAGGAGCGTCCATCAGGCTCATCCCCTGTCCCAGCCAAGCTGGAGGGGTGAATCCAACGCGGGCAGGACGCGTTACACGAGCGACAGGGTTTGTAATCCTCGCTGATTTGCAATGGCACGGGAAGCATCAGAACAGCTGCCGTGGAGAAGGGGATTATTTCCCAAATCTCTCCTGCCCTTCATTTCAGTCTTCTCTTGGAGAAAAAGAAAAAAAAAGAACAAGCAGCAAAATCATTCAGGCTTTTTCCTTAAAGAGCCCCCTCAGTTCCGTGCCCAGATCCCTCTCTAGGCTGGCCTGGCTGACTCCTGCCTGGCCTGGCAGGAAGGTGACAGGGATCTGGCAGAGCCAGGGAAGAGCAGCTGGAAAAAGGGAGCAGGCACTGGATCCCAGCCTGGCCAGAGCCCTGTTCCAAGGCCTTGGCATCCTTGTGCCTCAGTTTCCCCAGCTGGAAACACACGGATGAGCTCTCCCACCACCTGGGGATGATTCCTGACCCCCAGGAAGGAATTTCCTGCTCTTATCCCAGGTACATTTTTCCTCATCCATGCCCAGAGCAGCTGCTGATCCCTGGAAGTGTCCAAGGCCAGGCTGGAGCACCCTGGGATAGTGGAAGCTGCTCATGGAACGCCAGGTTGGTGTTTCTGAAGGAATCAACCTTTGATATTTAAGCCAATTTTAACTAACCTTATCAACTACCACTTCAAATAATAATCTGAGGCAGCAAAGCTGATTTTAATGGCAAATCCTGAAGTCTCCTCAGAGCTCTCCAGCAGTATTTACCTGATTAGAAGAATATTGGTAATGATTATGGTAACAAAATCAATTTGTAGTAATTACTTTCCTTCCACTGCTCTCGGAATTAGGGTTTTATGTTATATTTTCTTCTAAATCAAGCCATTGATCCTGCCATGAATTAGAATTATACCAGCTCGCAAAACACCCAGACTAATTGAATAGTTAACCAAGCACTCAATAAACTTCACACCTCAGTGTCCCACCCCTTAAAGTGCTTAATTAGATCCTGCTCCTTGCAAATGAGCTGCAAATGAGGCCCCGTGCTTTCCCTTTTTTTTTTTTTTTTTTTTTTAACTTTCCCTTCCAAGCACCTGACCAAACCACGGAAGGGTTTGGCAGATTTCTTTACATTTTTCACAATATGGAGCTGATGGCAACAGCTGAAAGGTTCTAAAATATTTTTAAGCGTTTATGAATCAGCTTTAGAGCAGTGCAATTCTGTACAAGCCAGGATCTGTGAGACCCAGCTCAGCAAAGCTTCAGCTGCTCAGCCCGGCTCAAACCGCTCCAGGAGCTCTGCAGAATCCCAGCTTCCCGAATTTGCACCCCCGGGAATTGCAGTGGGTTTAATCCCAGAATCCCAGGATGGTTTGGGTTGGAAAGGACCTAAAATCCCACCCAGTGCCGCCCCTGCGGTAAAAGTTGAAATGAGGGATGTGGGGCTCCAGGGGCTCTCCAAAATGCAGTTCATTGTATCCAAAATGCAGTTTATTGTATCCAAAATGCAGTTTATTGTATCCAAAGTGCAGTTTATTGTATCCAAAATGCAGTTTATTGGATCCAAAATGCAGTTTATTGGATCCAAGGTGTCCCAGCAGCCCAGGGTCCTGGGTGACAGAGCTGTGCCCACAGCTGTCAGCTCCAGCTGCAGGCAGCCCTGGACACCCTTAGTTTAGGTCACAATGCATTACAGACTTTTCTTTGCTGAGCATCTTCACCCAGCAGAACCAATCTATCCCTTAACTTTTACCTGTAGCCCACCATAACTACTGTAATTACCATATCCATGGTACTGCTCTCCAATCACTAACAGTCAGTACATTGCAGTTTCAGCTGGAAGTTGTTTTTCAGTTTTCTTGCAGGGGAAAATTCTGAGACCTTTTTTCTACTTGCCACATTTGCTGCCTTGTTTGCCTGTGCTCTCTTTCTGCTTGGTAAAAACATCTTCTTGTTTGGGGTGGGTTTATCCTTTGCTCTAAGCCATGAAACCCCTTCTGACCAACACACCCTTTGCCTCCTTGGTTATCCAGTGAGACTGGCTCAGCAATTCTTTTCTTCTAGATCAAAACTTGCTTCCATCTCTATTCCTTCTTCAGGTTCTACATTCAAAAATCTTTCTGCTAAACATACATATCTGAGACTTTCTGATCAAACTTTCATCCTTCCCAACACCCTGCCATGGCAGGGACACCTCCCACTGTCCCAGGGTGCCCCAGTGTCCAGCCTGGCCTTGGGCACTGCCAGGGATCCAGGGGCAGCCACAGCTGCTCTGGCAATTCCAGCCCAGCCAGCAATTCCCAATTCCCAATCTCCCACCCATCCCTGCCCTCTGGCACTGGCAGCCATTCCCTGGCTCCTGTCCCTCCAGCCCTTGGAAATCTCTTGGCAGCCCCAAAAGAGGCCAGAGACCCTGGAACCAGGCTCTTCCCACCCAGGGCAGGATCCCAATTTCCTTATCCCAGGTCTGGGATCCCTGTCAGGGGCTGCTCCTGGAGCTCTGAATGGACTCAGTTCCTGCCTCTCCCATGGGCAAGAGAGCCAGGAAAGCTTTGGGCACCAAGGTTGGGTGTGTTCCATGATCAGACACCCCCTGGCTCTCTGAAGGGCTGATCAGCCCCTGGCTCTGGCTCTGGACAAAGTTCCTGACCTGCAGAACACCCCTGGGCTGGCAAAGTCCTTGTGCCACTCCCAGCTGGGTCCCCTGGGCATGGCAGGGATGGGGGCACAGCCAGGTGGCACAGGGGAAACACAGCCTGGTGCTGCATTTGGGCATTTTGGGCTCGAGGGGTTTCTTCTGATCACACTGAGAATTGGAGAAATGCTGGATTTGGGCGATTTGGGCTCGAGGGGTTTCTTCTGATCACATTGAGAATTGGAGAAATGCTGGATTTGGACAATTTGGGCCCAAGGTGTTTCTTCTGATCACATTGAGAATTGGAGAAATGCTGGATTTGGGCCTGAGATATTTCTTTGGATCACATTGAGAAATAGAGAAATACTGGATTGGAGCATGATGACCCCAAGGTGTTTCTTCCAAGAACACTGAGAATTGGAGAAATGCTGCATTGGGACAATTTGGCCCCAAGATGTTTATTCTGATCACACTGAGAATTGGAGAATCCCTGCCCATGGCAGGAGGCTGGAACAGGATGGGATTGAAGGTCCTTTCCAACCCCAGCCAGTCATCCCACAACAGAGGAGAATAACACTGGGGATGGGCTGCACCTGGTCCAGGCTCTCCCAGGCCAGGCTGTCCCCTCCCAGCAGCCTGGAACACCCAGGCTCCAGCACTCTCCTCCTTCTTCCCCTTCCCAAGGCAGCCCCAGCAGAACAGAGCAGCCTGAGGACACACGGGCCCATTTAAAACAAGAACAGCAGCTGGGAAGGGACCCTAAGCCCCCATCCCAGCTGCTCCCAGATTTCCACACCAGCACAGCAGGGGGATCATCTCCAGGGACAGCTTCCAGCAGTCAGGACCTGCAACCACTTAAAACTTCTCCTTGGCAAAAGCAAGGGAGCTGCCAGCGTGAAGCAGGAGGTATTTAACAGCATTAAGCACCCATTATCCCCTCCCATTATCCCCCTCCTCACTTCTCAGCTTTTCCTGTCTGGAATTTTATTGCGCTTTTCCTTCCAGCCCCATTAAATGCTGGAGGAATCACTGTCTGAGAGAGGATGGAAAATACCAGGCTGCCAAGGGCAGAGGCAGAAGGAACCCAGATGATATTTAACTCACTTACAAAAGTGTCATTTCAGCTGCTAAGGCCATTAATTGGAAGCCATGATATGCTCATCATTTTAATTTTGGGTTCACTTAAGCTACGTGCACATAAAAGCAGCAATTCCCAACTTTCCTCTCCTGCTCTCACACAAATCCGTGGCAGAGCCAGTGCTGAGAGGAGATGGGAGCAGACACTCCTCAGCTTTGCTGCAATTTAGCAGGGTGATAATTAAACTCAATCTCGTGGCATTTAGGTGGCTCCATGTGACACGGGATAAATCCTGAGAGCAGAATTTCTTTTAAAGAAAATAATTGTAAAAGCCTGACATGGGTTTTGTCAGTGCCGCAGCCGCTGTGTGCTGATCCCTCAGATGGCATCCACAGGGATCCAGCTTCTCTGGGAACCTGGACAGGGCCTCACCTCCCTCCCAGCCAGGAATCCTTCCCAATATCCAATTTCAACCTCCTTTCTGGTAATTTGAAGCCATTCCCTGTGTCCTGTCCCTCCATCTCTTGACTCCAGTCCCTCTCCAGCTCTCCTGGGAGCCCCTTTTAAATCCTGGAAAGGGCTCTGAGCTCTCTCTGCAGCCTTCTCCTCTCCAGGTGAGCATTCCCAGCTCTCCCAGCCTTTCCTCCTGAATTCCAGGTCATGGAATCCCCCCTGAATTCCCAACAATTCAGCTCTGGCTCCTGTTGGAGGCATCAATCCCTCCTCAGAGCACAGTGCCAGGAGCTTTTCCTGAAATGAATCCTGTGATCACATTCATAACGTTTCTCGCTGTGTGGATCCTTTTTCAATTAAGTTTAAATGCAGTAATTGCCCACTTCAGCTGTTGGGATCCTCCAGGGGCCCTGGCAGTGATAACAGTGGTTATCAGCACAGGGACCTGTGTCACAATCCAAGGGAGTGGTGATGGTTCATTAACTGATCCCAGAGTGCAAACACAGAAAGGGGATTGCAGCATCAGTCAGAACAAATGCCATTTATTGAATGGCCACAGCAAATGTGATGGAGGGATCAAGGGAGAGAAAAAGAAAGAGATAGAATGAAAGAAAGAAAGAGGGGATGTAGCTACCAAATGTAGAGACAAAGCTCTCTGTAGCCTGGCTGGAGGAATCTGCCTGTCACATCAGGGAGATCTCCAAAGTCCTGGTTAACTCAAGGTTCTTTGTAGTCCATTGCTGAGGGGGGAACAGATCCTGAAATCATTGAGGGAGAATGTGCTGGCGTTCACAGGGGTCCCAGGATGAGGGGAGAGATGAGAATGTTGACTCCATGTTTCAGAAGGCTGATTGATTATTTTATGATATATATTATATTAAAACTATACTAAAAGAATAGAAGAAAGGATTTCATCAGAAGGCTGGCTAAGAATAGAAAAGGAATGATAACAAAGGCTTGTGACTGAGACAGTCCAGACAGCTGGGCTGTGATTGGCCATTAATTAGAAACATCCCCATGAGCCCAATCCCAGATGCACCTGTTGCATCCCACAGCAGCAGATAACCATTGTTTGCATTTTGTTCCTGAGGCCTCTCAGTTCTCAGGAGGAAAAATCCTAAGGAAAGGATTTTTCGTAGAACATGTCTGTGACAGGGGAACAGATCCAGTAAAGAACAGATGTAACAGGCAGTCCATGTTCTCAGCAGTAGGAGAGGACCATTGTCTTCTTGGTCCAATGGCCACACCTGCAGGCAAACCTCTCTCTTTGGCCAGGCTGGCTCCCCACAGACCTCCCCCAGGTTGGGAGTTTCAGTCTCAGTCCTTGAGAGGGGCTTTGTCCATCTCAGTCTGACCCTCACGGTGGTTGAAAAGCAGATGAGGGCTCTTCCATGGGGGGACACCAAAGGTTACCCCAGAAAGGTCCAACCAGGCCGAGAGGTGGGGGAATTCCAGGGCTGTTGGAGCAGGAGCCATGAAGCAGGTACAAACATTCAGGGCAAAAAGCCCCCTCTCCTTTACCAGGCTCAGTGTTCCATGGCAGCAAACACACCTGCAGAGAAGAGCTTGGCAAACCAGCCGGGCTCTCAGGATCTTGGTGAGCAACCATCTCCAGCAAGGCCAGAATTCCAGCCAGGGTCTTCCTGGTGGTCCCTGTTTCTGTCCTTTCACAATGATCGTGAGAGGAATTTCAGACAGAGCCTTACAGCCTGCAAAGGCAGCATTCCAGGTGATCCACCATGGGGGACACTGAACACCAAAATCCAGGGAGAGATCAGCTCTCCTTGGCCAGTTTTACACCCTGGAATGTCTCATTGGGGGTTCTAAAGGCAGAAGGAGACACCTGAGTGTTGTGGCTGGGGAAGGGAAAACTCAGGGAAGGAGGAGAGGGAAAACACCTGGATCGTGTTCCTGGCCAAGAGAGAGGCCAGGGGTGACAGAGCCCTCCAAGGGCACCCAGCCCAATCTGTGCCCAGTGCCCACCTTGTCCCCAGCCCAGAGCTCTGAGTGCCACCTCCAGGAATCCCTGGGACACCTCCAGGGAGGAGAGAGCTCCCAGCTCCATTCTGGCAGGATCCAGGAATGGAGCACAAATGGGAGTGGCTGAAATAATCTCCTCCAAATGCTCAAGGAGAAATGAATCACCAAAATGAATCTTTAAATAAATCCCAATAAACAAACTTGTGCTGACCCCAAGCTGTTTACACACAATTAATGAGCAATCAGAGAAAAAAGTAAAATAAAAGCAAGCAGAACATCTCTCATTAACTTCAACAGGCCCTAGACTGGAGAATGAGTTGGGTATTCCAAAGTGAACTGAATCCCAGAATCCCAGGAACATTTAGGTTGGAAAAGAGCTCCAGGATCAACCTGGAGCCACAAGGGCCCCCTGAGCCTCCTTTGCTCCAGGCTCAGCCCCTTCCCAGCTCCTCAGGGATTCTGCAGCCCCTTCCCAGCTCCTCAGGGATTCTCCAGCCCCTTCCCAGCTCCTCAGGGATTCTCCAGCCCCTTCCCAGCTCCTCAGGGATTCTCCAGCCCCTTCCCAGCTCCTCAGGGATTCTCCAGCCCCTTCCCAGCTCCTCAGGGATTCTCCAGCCCCTTCCCAGCTCCTCAGGGATTCTCCAGCCCCTTCCCAGCTCCTCAGGGACTCTCCAGCCCCTTCCCAGCTCCCTCAGGGATTCTCCAGCCCCTTCCCAGCTCCTCAGGGATTCTCCAGCCCCTTCCCAGCTCTGTTCCCTCCCCTGGACATGCTCCAGCCCCGCAATGTCTTGGCCCTAAGAAATCCTTATTTTTTACAAATATTATCACAGAAACTGAGCCCTCACAGGCAGAAGAGAATCCAAAGGCCACGTGCTGGCTTCCAAAGTGGGAGAGATTCCCTGGATCGTGGATCATGGGCACCTCCCCAGGGTTCATCCAGCTGGCATTGAGCTGTGGGTAAAGAACCTCGGGGACATTTAGGGAAGCAATTCCTCCTGCTCCTAATCCTGCCGACAGCAATTCCAGATAAAAACCACAACCCCAGCAGCTTTTATTGGAATGGATTTGGTGATTGGCAGCACGGAGGGAGAAGAGAAGCCCAAACCCCAGAGTGGGAGCAGAGGGATCCGTGCTGGGACCGTGACTCACGGGGTTCTCAGGGAATAAAGGGAATTATCCCTCCACAGCCCTCCAGGTGGGTTTGATACAGCAGAGGCTGGAACTGTGTGCAGGGAGAACAGGAAAACTGGGCCTGTTCCAGGGAGCAATTAAACAAGGAGCTCACCCTGATTTACAGCAATGCAGGCAGCAAAGCTCAGAAGGGCTCCACTGCAGAATTCCTGCTCCCAGGAATGCCTGGCAGGCAGGAGGCTGCTCCTGCATCCCTAAAATCCCGGAGGCAGCAGAGAATGGGGTGGAATCAGACCTAAATGTGCTCACAGCTGAGAATAAAGAGGCCAAAGGAGTGCAAGGCGCTGGAAAGAGAAATGAGAAATAAAGGAATTTTACAGGTATTTTAAAGGAATTTTATAGGTATTTAAAAATAATTTTACTCAACCTGCTGCATGGCTTTTGTTTCCAAAATAATTGAACTTTTTTGCTGTGCTTTCAGATTTTCACGTTTCCTAAATTTTCCTTTTGCTATGCCTTGTTTGAAACGGAATCCCTCTGCAGCACCTGTGGCACTGCAGAGCCCAGAGCCGGGATTTGTCACCTCACTCCCCAAAGCCTTCCCTGCCCTCCAGCACCACCCCAAAGCTGCCTCACAATCCCAGAATCCCAGCATGGATCAGGCTGGAAGGGACCAGAGAGGGTCACTGGTCCCTGCTCAGGGCACAGCAGTTTGTCCATGTGAATCACAGAAATATTTAGGTTGGAAAAGACCTCCAAGATCATCAAGCCCAACCATTCTGCCAGCACTGCCAAGGCCACCACTGACCCCTGTCCCCACGTGTCACATTTCTGAAATCCCTGCAAGGATTGGATGGTGACTCCACCACTGTCCTGGGCAGTGTTTGACAAACCCTTCAGTGAGCAGATTTTTCCCTAATTCCCAATCCAAACCTCCCCTGGCACAACTTCACAGAATCCCAGAATCACAAATCTCAGAATCCCAGATTCACAGAAGCACAGAATGATGAGGTTGGAAGAGGCCTCTGAGATCATGGAGCCCATCCTGTGCCCTCACACCTCACCCAGACCACAGCACCCAGTGCCATGGCCAGGCTTTTTAAACACACCCAGAGATGGTGATTCCACCACCTCCCTGGGAAGAGCATTCCAGTGCTTTATTATTGTTTAGGTGAAAAATTTCTTCCTGATATCCAACCTGTCCCTTCCCTGCCGTAGCTGAGGCTGTGTCCTCTGGTTCTGTCAGAGACCGACCCCGCCTGTCTGCAGCCTCCCTGCAGGAAGGTGCAGAGAGCAATGAGGGCACCCTGAGCCTCCTCTTCTCCAGGCTGAGCACCCCCAGCTCCCTCAGGGGCTCCTCACAGTGTGACCGTGTTCAGAGGGGTCCCAGGATGAGGGGAGAGACAAGGATCTGACTCCAGGTTTCAGAAGGTCTGATTTATTATTTTATGATATATATTATATTAAAACTATACTAAAAGAATAGAAGAAAGAATTTCATCAGAAGGCCAGCTAAGAATAGAAAAAGAAAGAATCATAACAAAGGTTTGTGGTTCAGACTCTCTGTCTGAGCCAGCTGGACTGTGATTGGCCATTAATTAGAAACAAGCACATGAGCCCAATCCCAGATGCACCTGTTGCATCCCACAGCAGCAGATAACCATTGTTTGCATTTTGTTCCTGAGGCCTCTCAGCTTCTCAGGAGGAAAAATCCTAAGGAAAGGGTTTTCCATAAAAGATGTCTGTGACACTCACAGGGTTTGTGCTCCCAGCCCCTCTCCAGCCTCACTGCCTACTCTGGACACACTCAAGCATCCCAACATCCTTCCCAGCCTGAGGGCCCAGAACTGTGGCTCTGGAATATCCCAGGGAGGAGACTCCAGCCCCTCTCTGGGCTCTGCTCGGGGCTGGGCACTGCCCAGGGCAGGAGTTCTGCCTCCTGGAATTCCCGGGCTCAGATCCCCCAGAGCAGAACCTGCTCCACCCCTTCAGCTTTATTCCTTGGCTTTATCCCATGGAAATCAGAGGCAGTGCCAAGCATGGCTATGAAATTAAAAGTCTGTGTTTGTCCTGTGAAGCCTGAGCACACAAACTCCTTGTGGCACCTGGAAGCTGAGCTCATCTGGAGATCTCCGGGGAGAGCACTTCCACTGGAGCCAGCATATGGGAAACATTTCATTACAGCAGACACAACACCGTCATTAACATCCAAACCATCAAATGCAAATTCCCTCCTGTGTCTGGAAACTCTGTAATTAAAATAGAAACGGAGAACATGAAGAATAAAAAGATGGCAAAAAAAAAAGTTGTTTTTTCTCCCTTTTGTTCTGCTGCAATCCAGGCAGCAGCTCCTCTAGCAGAGAAGTCCTTGCAGTCAGGGGGGTGAAAACGCAACCAAGGGAGCAGCAAACGTTACCTGTAGGGAGGAATTTCATTTTCCCAGACATGCAAGAGGACAAATGCCCCATCCAAACCTAACTACGGACATGGAAGTTTACCCTGACAAGGCCTCGATTGCTTTGGAATTAATTGTGGTCCCCCAGCACAGGAAGGATGTGGAGCTGCTGAGGAGGAGGCTCCAGGATGAGCCAAGGGGTGGAGCAGCTCTGCTGGGAGAGCTGGGAATGTTCCTCTGGAGAGGAGAAGCTTTGGGGTGAGCTCAGTGTGGCCTGAAGGAGCTGCAGGAAAGAGGGAGAGAGACAATTCCCAAGGGCTGGAGGGACAGGAGCCAGGGAATGGCTGCCAGTGCCAGAGGGCAGGGATGGGTGGGAGATTGGGAATTGGGAATTGCTGGCTGGGCTGGGATTGCCAGAGCAGCTGTGGCTGCCCCTGGATCCCTGGCAGTGCCCAAGGCCAGGCTGGGCACTGGGGCACCCTGGGACAGTGGGAGGTGTCCCTGCCATGGAAAGGGTGGAATGGGATGAACTCTGAATCCCTTCCCACCCAAACCAGTCTGGATTTTATGACCATTTTTGCTTTTTTCCTTCAGAGGCAGGGAAGGAGCAGCTCCCACCTGTGCTGGAGCTCCTGGCCAGGGGTGTCCCTGTTTAAAGCCCAGGCAGACCCAGCTGGGGTTGGCACAGACCCTGCACTTCACTTCATTAAAGATCAGTTGAGATATAAATCCCATTTCAGTGCTGCTCCTCTTGATTGCTGCTTGCAGAAAACCATAAATAATTAATTGCATTAGAGAAATGTCACTCAAGCCCAGTTTTGCCTCACCTGATGTGAAAAATGACCGCTCGAGAGACAAAAAAATCATCAGGCTCTTCATCTTTACCCTGCCCTGCTGTCTGTTCTCCTGCTTTATAAAAACCCCATGTCTCCATGTAACCAAGGAATTATGTCTGAAGGCATCCTCAGGCTCAGTGATTTATCCATGGGAGGAGGATTTATCCCAGCCTGACTCTGCAGAGGAGGAGGAGAAGGTCCCAGAGTCTCTCAGGAGCAATGTCAGGTCCCTGAAGATCCACAGAACTTTTGCCAAGACTCACCCAGTCCCAGAACAACTTCGGGACCGTTTTTGAAGGGCACAGAAAAGCTTCAAGCATCAAGAAAGCACCGAGATGTGGAGTGATCACAGGAGGTTTGGTTGAATACAACCCCATCCCCATCTCCAGAGGTTCCTTGGGATCATTCCCGGAGCAGCAGTGATGGCATCAAGTGGAGCTGCTTCCAACCCTTCTCAGCAGGACGACACAAGGGTGAAGAGTTCCCAGAATTGGGAGGAAATTCCTATTTTTATGTACCAAGAGCTTCGGTGTGTCACCCACCCCTGTGGAGGAACACGCTGGTGGGGTCACCCACCCGAGAAAATTGAGTTTTACACCCAAAATTTGCAGATTTGAACTCAAAGAAGCCCAGAGCTAAAATGAAAAGCTGGAGATTGCTGTGCTGAGTTCAGCTCTTGTGGCTGTGATGCTCCAAGAGCCTCTTGGAGCAGAAGGAGGAGGTTTCTCAGCTCAGGGCCGGAGTTGCAGCTGCATTTTTGGGTGGAGGAAGAGCTTGAAAGGGAATAATTCTGATGAGGATGCTGTGCCAAGAGGCACCCAAGTGCCAGGGATTGGCAGAGTCTGTAAACACAGTGTGGGCTGAGGCACAGCTCATTAATTCCCATCACCCCTCCATGCTTGTCCTGCGGGGAATTATTATTGATCAGCCAGGATGAAACCCAGCATTAAACTGCAGGAGGAGCTTTATCAGCCTCACAGATGGAAAAGCAATTCACTGCAGAAAGGCACTCGGGGCTGGAGACACTTTCAAATGAGGATCTTTATCCCGCTCTCCATTTCCAAAGGCAGCTGTAAGTTCAGTCCATGGAAAAACCATTCCCTGGGGACAGCAGGGGTGTCCCAGAGTGCAGGGCAAGATGTGTTCTATCACCATCTGTATGGCAGCTGTCTTCTGTTCATTGGGCAGTTTGCCTTATCTCTTCCACAATCACTCCTCCCTCTGGGGGCACACCTGCTGATAACAGCCATTGAATGTCCCTGCATGGCTGATAAGAACTGCAGCATCCCACTGGGAGATGTGAGCCCAGAGGGAGGAGCCAAGCATTCCTGCCTGGATAGAATCTGGAGATCCTGGAACACCAGCACGGCTTCTGCACTGGATTCCCAGAGGAACAGCAGCTGCCTCTCCTTCCCCTGGATCTCCAGAGGCAGACTGCACCCTTCTCCAGGATCCCTGCTCCAGCAGAGCCACCCCTGACACTGCAGGAGGGCTGAGCCACAATTCCAATGGGACTGTGCCAGCACCCTGACCCACAGGGTGTCAGGCTGGGTTCTGACTCTGCCAGTGTTGGTTTGGTCACTGCATTGTTCATTTTATCCTTTGATTTTCTTCCCTATTAAAATTATGGCAGCAGGAAATAACAGTTCTTTAATAAGAACTGTTATTTCCTGCTCCCATATTTTTTGTTGCCTGAGAGCCCCTTAATTTAGAATTTACAGCAATTCAGAGGGGAAGGTTGACATTCTCCATTTCAAGAGAGGCTCCTGCCTTCCTTAGCATGCACCTGGCTTTCCAAACCAAGACAAGGAGCCAGCAGCAGCTCTCTGGGAGCCACAAGCCCTGAACCAGCTGAGGATGATGCTCCAAGGATCTCCAGCCCAGCCTGGCATCACTTCTGCTGTCTGCCCTGACAAATGGGGCTCCTTGCATCTTCCATCTCCACAGAAATTAAACTCTTCAGACTCTGTGCGCTGCCACGAATAAATTACATGTTTGTTTGACTCGGAAATTTCCCTCTGACAAATTCTGAAGGTATAAATAACCCCTGAAGCCTTACGGGAAGATGAATAGCCCTGTTCTATCCATCATAACTCACCAAGCAAAGAGTGCCCAGGTTTAAATCCCATTCCAGAGGAGTGGGAGAAGCATCGGGTTGGTGCTGTCCTAAGCAAGCCAGGCTCAGGGGGTGCAGCAGGACTCTGAGAGGTCTGGATCCATTAAAAATTCCCAAAGAAAGATCCTCAGGCAGCTCCCCTCATGCCAAAGCTTTGTTTGCATCCCAGCTCCAGGGACAGAGCCCCAGCAGGGATGGCTCAGCCTGGGCTCAGAGCCAGCCTGGCAAAACCCAGCTTCCCCCCAGGAAGGACTGAACCATCCCTGTGATTCCGGGGTTCTGGGATTGGGAAACTGCTCCTGTCTCCTGCAAACACCCCAAAAATGGTGGGTCAGGATGGTTCAGGAAGGACTGAACCATCGCTGTGATTCTGGGGTTCTGGGGTTGGGAAACTGCTCCTGTCTCCTGGAAACACCCCCAAAACAGTGACCAAAGCCTTCGCCCCCCTGCCTCCCCTCCAAACAGCAGCTGCAGCCTCCCTTGGCTGTGGAAAAGGACAAATTGCTCTAAAGGATTTGGGGTTTTCTCACCCAAGAAGCAAAGCAGGACACCTACTGCAACACTCCTGGGTTTTATCCCTGTCCTGCATGGACCAGGAATGAGGGCTGGGACCAGGAGCTGCAGAACTGAAACCTCAATAACGTGCAGGAATCAGGGGCCGGGGGATCTAAGAGTTGTTTCTGGCAAAAACAGCAATTCCAGCATCAGTTTCCTTGTCCTGAGTCTCCCACCAGTCTCTTCTCTCTCTTCCATCCCTGAACAACTTGTGAGCAGCCAAAATCAACCTTTGGCTTCAGCGAGAACAGGTCAGCCTTGCTAACAAAGGCAGGCTCACATTCCAGAGCAAATAAAAGCATTCATTTTTCAACTGGCAATAAATTCAATTTCCCTGAAGGACTGATTTTCACCAAGTTATGAGAGCTGACACTTGTGGTATTAGATAACTCTGTTGCCTTTTATTTCTGGGTTTGAGACATCAAGTGGCAAAAGGGGAAATAAAAATGGCAGGAAAGACAAACTGTTCTGAGGACAGAACGGTCCATTAAGCAAAAATTTAAACCAACTCATCTTTGGCTCTCTCTTGCTCAAATGCAATCCTGCTCCTTCCCTTCAGGCTGCTATTAACACTGTTATAATGAGTAACTAAAATCAAACTCCAGTGAATAAATATGCTCAAAGGCATTTTGTTATTTCTGCAATTAGAGACAAACTCCCAGGGTAGAGCTAAAAGCTTTTGGGAAATCACATCCAAGGAAACTCTGCCAGGACTGCAATCCTTGGGCTGCTCTTAGCACACGCAGCAGCTGCTGGGAAGGAGCTGGAACCCCAAACCCAAACCTCTCTATTCCTTGTGTGTGCTCAGGTGGGAAGTGGTGCTGGAACCCCAAACCCAAACCTCTTTATTTCTTGTGTCTGCTCAGGTGGGAAGTGGTGCTGAAACCCCAAACCCAAACCCAAACCTCTTTATTTCTTGTGTGTGCTCAGCTGGGAAGTGGTGCTGAAACCCCAAACCCAAACCTCTCTATTCCTTGTGTGTGCTCAGGTGGGAAGGAGCTGGAACCCCAAACCCAAACCTCTCTATTTCTTGTGTCTGCTCAGGTGAGAAGTGGAGCTGGAAGGGGAGAGCCCAGGGGCCAGGTCATCTGTGTGTCCTGGGAAAATTCCCATTTTCCAGGGAAGGGAAAGGAGCTGGGAAGGGTCTGGAGAGGCTGAGGGAGCTGGGAAGGGGCTCAGCCTGGAGCAAAGGAGGCTCAGGGGAGACCCTGTGTCTCTGCACAGCTCCTGCCAGGAGGGTCAGGGTCTGGGACAGGACAAGGGGAAACGGCCTCAGGCTGGGCCAGGGGAGGTTCAGGTTGGATACTGGGACA
>CM077468.1:57075529-57078029 GCA_039654755.1 Calcarius lapponicus | reverse complement strand
GGATGATGGATGGGGGATGGATGGATGGATGGGATGGATGGATGGATGGATGATGGATGGATGGATGGATGATGGATGGATGATGGATGGATGGATGGATGATGGATGGATGATGGATGGATGATGGATGGATGGATGGAATGGATGATGGATGGATGGATGATGGATGGATGGATGGATGGATGGATGATGGACAGGATGGATGGATGGATGGATGGATGGATGGATGGATGGATGATGGATGGATGGATGGGATGGATGGATGATGGATGGATGGATGGATGGATGATGGATGGATGATGGATGGATGATGGATGGATGGATGGATGGATGATGGATGGATGGATGATGGATGGATGGATGGATGGATGATGGATGGATGATGGATGGATGATGGATGTGATGACGGATGATGGATGGATGGATGGATGGATGGATGGATGGATGGATGGATGGATGATGGATGGATGGATGATGGATGGATGGATGGATGGATGGATGGATGGATGGATGGATGGATGGATGATGGATGGATGATGGATGGATGGATGGATGGATGGATGAGATGGATGGATGGATGGATGGATGGATGGGGATGGATGGATGGATGGATGGATGATGGATGGATGGATGATGCATGGATGGATGGATGGATGGATGATGCATGGATTGATGGATGATGGATGGATGGATGATGGATGGATGGATGGATGGATGATGGATGGATGGATGGATGGATCTGGCCTTGGGCACTGCAGGGATCAGGAGCAGGCATCTGGCACACTGTGCCAGCAGCTGGGTGCAGGCTGATCAGCCGGATCTCCAGGATGTATAAAGATGATCTCTTGCTGCAGGTGATTGTGAATCGAGCAGGGGAGATGCTGTGCTGGACCTGTACAGAGCAGGAAGAAAAATCATGGATGATGCAGCCTTGGATACAGGACCATGGAAAACGTGGAGTTCAAGACCCTCAGAGGAGTGAGCAAGATAAACAATGGAAATACAACTGTGGGCTGCAGAAGGAAATAATTTTTGCCTTTTTGTGGCTTACTGATGAACACATTTCCCTGAGGGGTGAGGGGCCCAGGAGAGCTGGGAGATGCCAAGGAAGCTCCTGGGGTGCCGTGTCCAGCTCTGGGCTCCATGCTCATGAGGGATGAGGATGTCCCTGCCAGCACTGCCCAAGTTCATTTTCAGTTATCTCACTTTTCTATGCCTGTCCTGCAGAATGGCACTGAACCCAGGCACAGATCTCTCCATAAATCCTGTGCTCAGATCCCCCCTAAATCAAGGCAGGAAGAACCAGGGCTGTAGCAGAACCCTCTCAGCCCACTGAAGGTGGGATGGTGGCTGCAGCTGGCAGCTCTGAACTGCGTTTGCCATTTCAGACACATCCTCTGAGCAAGAAAAGCAACTCCTTTCTGTAGATTAATAATGAAACTCACCAAGAACTGCTGTTTCCAGGTAAATTCTGTTAGGATGTTTGGCAGCATCAAAAGGACCTTCCAACAGACTATTTAGCAAATAGCCTTGTCCATGGGAGCTGAAAGATTTGGCAACGCTTGGTAATTTATGTCCTGCTCTTCTTAAGGGGAGGTAATAAATCACAGAGGGGTGTTTTACCTGGGGAGAGGGAGAGAGAGAGGGTGCTCTCTGCTCTGCACCTTCATTATTTGTCTAGCTGGCTGAGAGCTGCGAGAGGGACGGGTAATGATGCCCCGTAATCAGCAGAGTAATCACGAGATGGCTCTGTTACATTCCTCTCCCTGGAATATTAATGGAGTGGGGGACCACTGCAGACTGATGTGCAGCAGGGCTTTCAAACCCCTCCAAACGGCTCCTCAGCTGCTCTGTTCTCGGGGCTGGCAGAGGGAGCTGTGGCACTGAGGAGCTGTGCAGCCTCACCTGGAGCAGCATCAGGGGGTGCGATGGTTGGGATGGATGGAGAGCAGAGATCTCTGCAGCCAGGGCTGGAACTTGGGGTTCATTGCACAGGGCCAAGTGCAGGGCCCTGCTGGGAGCTGCCAGGCACAGCTGGAGCAGGACTGAGAGAAGAGAGGGGGAGAGAAGATGAGAGGGTGAGAGAGTAAAAGCGTGAGAGTAAAAGGGGTAAGAGCATAAAAGGCAAGAGCTAAGAGACAAGAGGTAAGAGCTAAGCGAGCGAGGTTCCCATTCCAACACCATAAATGTTCTTCTGTGCTGAATATTCTAATTCTCACTAACCAATCTAGTACAATACACAAATCCTACAGCATTTACACACACCCTATAAGAATCATTACATCACCATCCTGTGTTACATTTTACACCCTAAAAACTCCTCTTTGGGCCCTTCTGCCAAGCTGTAGGGTCTGCTCTGACCCTTGGGCCTGTCTGCAAGCAGAGGGTGTTGTTCCATCCAAAGGGGATCACCCTTCAGCTGGCCACACCATTGTTTTCCAGTTGTTCAGCAACTGAGGTATCTCAGAGCTTGCTTTCATTTCAATCTCACTTACAGTTT
>CM077468.1:57054761-57075429 GCA_039654755.1 Calcarius lapponicus | reverse complement strand
AAGCCACAAGGGTCAGAATAAAGTGTTCCTCCACCAAAGAGAACAATGTTTCCCATTTGATGTCTCTGAAGTCAGGACTGCATCTTCCCAGGCAATCCTTTGCAAGGAATTTTTTTAAATCACTCATTGAAATCACAGGCAGAAGCCACAACTCACTGTTTGCATGTTCTGTGTCTGGAAAAAGCAAAATTCCAAAGCCACATGTGTCAGCATTAATTCATGTCACAGATCAAAAAAAAGAGTATTAAGTGCAGCACTGACAGTTCCTCTGGTTTTGTGGAGCTCAAAGGAAAACAAGAGAGGCATTTTCAGGATCAGAGGAGGTTGATTTCCCCCACACAGGTTATTGCCCTCCCTTTAAAGTATTTCCTTCCAGCAGCAGAGAGATTCATGGATCTGCTCTTTGGAGTCCAGCTGCTCCTCATCTCCTCAGCTGAAGGAACCTGATGGCTCCACATCCTGAAAAACCCGACAGAGCTAAAGCTGGATCCAAAAATCCCAAAATCCTGGAATGGTTTGGGTTGGAAGGACTTTAAATCCTACCCAATCCCACCCCTGCCATGGCAGGGACACCTCCCACTGTCCCAGGCTGCTCCAATGTCCAACCTGGGTGTGGGCACTGCCAGGGATCCAGGGGCAGCCACAGCTGCTGTGGGAATTCCAGCCCAGCCAGGAATTCCCAATTATTTGTGCCCAGCTGGAGCCATGGGGCCAATCTCATCATGGAGCTGCCAAGCAGGGAAGAGGTCCCCGTGCCATGACCCCAAAGGGGTCCAGCAGCAGAAACCAGGAGCAGAAACCAGCATCAGCCACCCCAGCGCAGGGCAGGGAGCAGGGAACCCTTCCCCTCTCCCAAAACACAAAGATTTATTTCCAAGGCTTTTGAGAGCCCATGGGAGGAAGAGGAGCCCAGAGCTGTGGATGAAGCTCTGCCCAGAGACCCCCACCCTCCTCAGCACCAGCTCTGGCCTCCAGTGGGATTTCATGAGCATTCCCAGAACCCTCAGGAGTGTAAAGCTGGTGGAACAAACCAAGCCATGGCAGGGAATTTGCTGCAGAAGGAAAATGCAGCCAAAAATGCCAGGAGGAGCTGGGCAGGGCAGAGGTGCTGCCCCAAGGAGGGATGGCACAGAAATGGGGAACAAATGAACTTCCCACCCAGAAATACCCTAATAAAATAGGGAAAACTGGGGCTGGAGAGGGACATTTCACTGTCATTTGGATTACGGAAATAAATCTCGTGGCTCTGTTTGTGTTTGGGATGGTGTGAACATTAGGGCCTGCTGCAGGAGCAGCTGTGGGGCTCAAACGCTCAAATCCCACCCTTTGATCCATCAGCACCAACAGTCTGGGTTATCAAATGCTTTTGGGGGATTGGTTTAAATGCTTTGAAGCTGCCGAAGAGCAGTTGAAAAGTTACTCAGGGTTTGGAAATATTTTCGGACACCAAGAAGTAGAGAAAGATGCTGAGTGCAACATCTGAGCTCCTTTGCTCCTCCCAGAAATTCCTGGACAAAGGAGAAAACCCCCAGAGGAAGGATAGCTTTGCGCAGGTTTTAGGATATTCCACAAGCCTTTGAGATTCCTTCTCCAAGGATGTCACAGAAGGTACCTTCAGTCTTTTGAGATTTGAATGGAATGAAAGAAAAAGGATTTGAGTTCTGGTTAGAGAGGAACACCTGTCGGATGTGAGAAATCAGGGAGCTGAGTCCAGGGCATTCCTCTGACACAGAATTCCTGCAGCAGATGGACACATCCAG
The DNA here is from genome assembly GCA_039654755.1 of Calcarius lapponicus. Classification (NCBI taxonomy): domain Eukaryota; kingdom Metazoa; phylum Chordata; class Aves; order Passeriformes; family Fringillidae; genus Calcarius; species Calcarius lapponicus. The sequence goes on along the minus strand of CM077468.1, from coordinate 57,073,669 downwards.
GTCAGTCTGCACACAGAGCAACCCCAATAAACTCCACATTTCCCAAGCTGGGCCAGCACAGATCCGTTTTATTGCTCTCTGTCAGAACAAATAGAAAAGCCAATCACACAAAGTAAATGTTCCACAATCTGCACATCTTCACCTGCCCAAAACCCACCTGAGGCCAGCCCCTCCCTGAGCTCCCCAGCACTAATAAAAGGTGAGGCAACATCCTTCAGAGAGACAAAGAGCAATAATGAGGAGTGCTGGCTAAATTAGCTCAATTATCAGTGCTGGCATTATGTGTGGGCTGCAATAACAGGGATTGCCCTGGGGGGACAGGGCACACATCAGAGACCCAGAGCTGCTCCAGCAGGGCTCCAGGCTCCTTCCTGCTGGAATCTGAAATGCAGGGAACCCTCAGAACTTTGGGCCTGTGAGCCAAAGCTGAGAATTAAACCCAGGGTTTGGTCTGAGACCTTGGAAAAGGCTCCCAAAGGGAGGTGCCAGAAGTGAGAATGTGGATTTATAGTTTAAAGCAGAGACACCAACAGATGCTTTGGAAATCCTCTCAGATTTCCTCCCCTGAGCGAGGCAATCACAGAGTCCCGGAATGTCCTGAGCTGGAGGGTCCCACAAGGATCATCCCAACCCCATCCCTGCCCAGACCCCCCAGCAATCCCACCCTGGGCATCCCTGGCAGTGCTGCCCGAACCCTCCTGGAGCTCTGGCAGGGGTCATTCCTGTGGTAAATAGGTATGATTCCTGCTGATAAAATTAAAAGAGTATCAATACTGGTACCGTAATTAATATTTGGGAATAAATAAAACAGTTAAAAGTTGTAATGCCAAAGAGGGAGAGGAGGGGCTCCACCCCCCTGCCCCCCCTTCCCGGCACATGCTCACAAGGACAGGAGGAAAGAAGCCAGAGATAAAGTAGCTAAAAATGAGCAGAAAGGAAGAAAAACCTGGTTGGGTCCCAGAAAATGCTACTTATAGGAAGAAAAACTTGGTTGGGTCCTAGAAAATGCTAATTAAAAGGGATTTATTGCCTTGGTATTAAGATGTAGTGATATGCTAGTCTTGGCATTGTGCTGGCTTGGTGCGCATGTGTAACCCAAAGGTGAACTAAAGGACACAGAGGAAGACTACGAAATCTTCATCAGAAGACCCCCAAAAGACTTGTGCGACCACCAAACTGAGTGGTGGCGCATGCGCGGTGAAGGTGGTGATGAGGGTGGAGATAGAAACATGACGAGCCGAAAATGGGAGGAGATGGCATTGACCCATGGCATAAAAGGGGGAATTTTCACTTGGCAAGCTGGTACGTGAGGTGGCACGGGTCCATGAGCCCTGTGCTCTGTACCCCTCGGTTATCTTTTGCTTATGTGCTATTGTTGGAACCAAATTATCCCTTATTTTAATTGTATCCACTTTTTTTTTATTTTAACTATTCAATTAAAATCGCTACTACCTTTAATATTGTTTGTTTTTTTTTAAGATGGGATAATTGGGCAAACGTAACATTCCCATTCCCTGGGGAGCTTTTCCAGCGCTGGTTCCATCCTCTGAGCGAGGAACCTTTCCTGATCTCCCGCCTCCCGCTCTCCTCCCACATCCGCATTTATTCCTCGGTGCCAGGACAAAGCTTTTTGTGCCGCTCAGGAGCTGGGAACCCCCTGAGCTCCACCTGGGTGGCTCCAGGGGACATCCCTGCCTGAGGGAGGGCACAGACAGCCCCAGGAGCGTCCATCAGGCTCATCCCCTGTCCCAGCCAAGCTGGAGGGGTGAATCCAACGCGGGCAGGACGCGTTACACGAGCGACAGGGTTTGTAATCCTCGCTGATTTGCAATGGCACGGGAAGCATCAGAACAGCTGCCGTGGAGAAGGGGATTATTTCCCAAATCTCTCCTGCCCTTCATTTCAGTCTTCTCTTGGAGAAAAAAGAGAAAAAAAAGAACAACCAGCAAAATCATTCAGGCTTTTTCCTTAAAGAACCCCCTCAGTTCCGTGCCCAGATCCCTCTCTAGGCTGGCCTGGCTGACTCCTGCCTGGCCTGGCAGGAAGGTGACAGGGATCTGGCAGAGCCAGGGAAGAGCAGCTGGAAAAAGGGAGCAGGCACTGGATCCCAGCCTGGCCAGAGCCTGTTCCAAGGCCTTGGCATCCTTGTGCCTCAGTTTCCCCAGCTGGAAACACACGGATGAGCTCTCCCACCACCTGGGGATGATTCCTGACCCCCAGGAAGGAATTTCCTGCTCTTATCCCAGGTACATTTTTCCTCATCCGTGCCCAGAGCAGCTGCTGATCCCTGGAAGTGTCCAAGGCCAGGCTGGAGCACCCTGTGATAGTGGAAGCTGCTCATGGAACACCAGGTTGGTGTTTCTGAAGGAATCAACCTTTGATATTTAAGCCAATTTTAACTAACCTTATCAACTACCACTTCAAATAATAATCTGAGGCAGCAAAGCTGATTTTAATGGCAAATCCTGAAGTCTCCTCAGAGCTCTCCAGCAGTATTTACCTGATTAGAAGAATATTGGTAATGATTATGGTAACAAAATCAATTTGTGGTAATTACTTTCCTTCCACTGCTCTCGGAATTAGGGTTTTATGTTATATTTTCTTCTAAATCAAGCCATTGATCCTGCCATGAATTAGAATTATACCAGCTCGCAAAACACCCAGACTAATTGAATAGTTAACCAAGCACTCAATAAACTTCACACCTCAGTGTCCCACCCCTTAAAGTGCTTAATTAGATCCTGCTCCTTGCAAATGAGCTGCAAATGAGGCCCCGTGCTTTCCCTTTTTTTTTTTAACTTTCCCTTCCAAGCACCTGACCAAACCACGGAAGGGTTTGGCAGATTTCTTTACATTTTTCACAATATGGAGCTGATGGCAACAGCTGAAAGGTTCCAAAATATTTTTAAGCGTTTATCAATCAGCTTTAGATCAGTGCAATTCTGCACAAGCCAGGATCTGTGAGACCCAGCTCAGCAAAGCTTCAGCTGCTCAGCCCGGCTCAAACCGCTCCAGGAGCTCTGCAGAATCCCAGCTTCCCGCATTTGCACCCTCGGGAATTGCAGTGGGTTTAATCCCAGAATCCCAGGATGGTTTGGGTTGGAAAGGACCTAAAATCCCACCCAGTGCCACCCCTGCTGTAAGAGCTGAAATGAGGGATGTGGGGCTCCAGGGGCTCTCCAAAATGCAGTTTATTGGATCCAAAATGCAGTTTATTGGATCCAAATGCAGTTTATTGTATCCAAAATGCAGTTTATTGGATCCAAGGTGTCCCAGCAGCCCAGGGTCCTGGGTGACAGAGCTGTGCCCACAGCTGTCAGCTCCAGCTGCAGGCAGCCCTGGACACCCTTAGTTTAGGTCACAATGCATTACAGACTTTTCTTTGCTGAGCATCTTCACCCAGCAGAACCAATCTATCCCTTAACTTTTACCTGTAGCCCACCATAACTACTGTAATTACCATATCCATGGTACTGTTCTCCAATCACTAACAGTCAGTACATTGCAGTTTCAGCTAGAAGTTGTTTTTCAGTTTTCCTGCAGGGGAAAATTCTGAGACCTTTTTTCTACTTGCCACATTTGCTGCCTTGTTTGCCTGTGCTCTCTTTCTGCTTGGTGAAAACATCTTCTTGTTTGGGGTGGGTTTATCCTTTGCTCTAAGCCATGAAACCCCTTCTGACCAACACACCCTTTGCCTCCTTGGTTATCCAGTGAGACTGGCTCAGCAATTCTTTTCTTCTAGATCAAAACTTGCTTCCATCTCTGTTCCTTCATCAGATTCTACATTTAAAAATCTTTCTGCTAAACATACATATCTGTGAGACTTTCTGATCAAACTTTCATCCTTCCCAACACCCTGCCATGGCAGGGACACCTCCCACTGTCCCAGGGTGCCCCAGTGTCCAGCCTGGCCTTGGGCACTGCCAGGGATCCACGGGCAGCCACAGCTGCTCTGGCAATCCCAGCCCAGCCAGGAATTCCCAATTCCCAATCTCCCACCCATCCCTGCCCTCTGGCACTGGGAGCCATTCCCTGGCTCCTGTCCCTCCAGCCCTTGGAAATCTCTTGGCAGCCCCAGAAGAGGCCAGAGACCCTGGAACCAGGCTCTTCCCACCCAGGGCAGGATCCCAGTTTCCTTATCCCAGGTCTGGGATCCCTGTCAGGGGCTGCTCCTGGAGCTCTGGAGCTCTGAATGACTCAGTTCCTGCCTCTCCCATGGGCAAGAGAGCCAGGAAAGCTTTGGGCACCAAGGTTGGGTGTGTTCCATGGTCAGACACCCCCTGGCTCTCTGAAGGGCTGATCAGCCCCTGGCTCTGGACAAAGTTCCTGACCTGGAGAACACCCCTGGGCTGGCAAAGTCCTTGTGCCACTGCCAGCTGGGTCCCCTGGGCATGGCAGGGATGGGGGCACAGCCAGGTGGCACAGGGGAAACACAGCCTGGGGCTGCATTTGGGCATTTTGGGCTCGAGGGGTTTCTTCTGATCACACTGAGAATTGGAGAAATGCTGGACTGGGGCAATTTGGGCCCAAGGTGTTTCTTCTGATCACACTGAGAATTGGAGAAATGCTGGATTTGGGCGATTTGGCTCAAGGGGTTTCTTCTGATCACATTGAGAATTGGAGAAACGCTGGATTTGGGCCTGAGATATTTCTTTGGATCACATTGAGAAATGCTGGATTGGAGCACGTTGACCCCAAGGTGTTTCTTCCAAGAACACTGAGAATTGGAGAAATGCTGGATTGGGACAATTTGGCCCCAAGATGTTTCTTCTGATCACACTGAGAATTGGAGAATCCCTGCCCATGGCAGGAGGCTGGAACAAGATGGGATTGAAGGTCCTTTCCAACTCCAACCAGTCATCCCACAACAGAGGAGAATAACACTGGGGATGGGCTGCACCTGGTCCAGGCTCTCCCAGACCAGGCTGTCCCCTCCCAACAGCCTGGGACACCCAGACTCCAGCACTCTCCTCCTTCTTCCCCTTCCCAAGGCAGCCCCAGCAGAACAGAGCAGCCTGAGGACACACGTGCCCATTTAAAACAAGAAAAGCAGCTGGGAAGGGACCCTAAACCCCCATCCCAGCTGCTCCCAGTTTTCCACACCAGCACAGCAGGGGGATCATCTCCAGGGAGAGCTTCCAGCAGTCAGGACCTGCAACCACTTAAAACTTCTCCTTGGCAAAAGCAAGGGAGCTGCCAGCGTGAAGCAGGAGGTATTTAACAGCATTAAGCACCCATTATCCCCTCCCATTATCCCCCTCCTCACTTCTCAGCTTTTCCTGTCTGGAATTTTATTGTGCTTTTCCTTCCAGCCCCATTAAATGCTGCAGGAATCACTGTCTGAGAGAGGATGGAAAATACCAGGCTGCCGAGGGCAGAGGCAGAAGGAACCCAGATGATATTTAACTCACTTACAAAAGTGTCATTTCAGCTGCTAAGGCCATTAATTGGAAGCCATGATATGCTCATCATTTTAATTTTGGGTTCACTTAAGCTACGTGCACATAAAAGCAGCAATTCCCAACTTTCCTCTCCTGCTCTCACACAAATCCGTGGCAGAGCCAGTGCTGAGAGGAGATGGGAGCAGACACTCCTCAGCTTTGCTGCAATTTAGCAGGGTGATAATTAAACTCAATCTCGTGGCATTTAGGTGGCTCCATGTGACACGGGATAAATCCTGAGAGCAGAATTTCTTTTAAAGAAAATAATTGTAAAAGCCTGAGATGGGTTTTGTCAGTGCCGCAGCCCCTCTGTGCTGATCCCTCAGATGGCATCCACAGGGATCCAGCTTCTCTGGGAACCTGGACAGGGTCTCACCTCCCTCCCAGCCAGGAATCCTTCCCAATATCCAATTTCAACCTCCTCTGGTAATTTGAAGCCATTCCCTGCATCCTGTCCCTCCATCCTTTGACTCCAGTCCCTCTCCAGCTCTCCTGGGAGCCCCTTTTAAATCCTGGAAAGGGCTCTGAGCTCTCTCTGCAGCCTTCTCCACTCCAGGTGAGCATTCCCAGCTCTCCCAGCCTTTCCTCCTGAATTCCAGGTCATGGAATCCCCCCTGAATTCCCAACAATTCAGCTCTGGCTCCTGTTGGAGGCATCAATCCCTCCTCAGAGCACAGTGCCAGGAGCTTTTCCTGAAATGAATCCTGTGATCACATTCATAACGTTTCTCGCTGTGTGGATCCTTTTTCAATTAAGTTTAAATGCAGTAATTGCCCACTTCAGCTGTTGGGATCCTCCAGGGGCCCTGGCAGTGATAACAGTGGTTATCAGCACAGGGACCTGTGTCACAATCCAGGGGAGTGGTGATGGTTCATTGACTGATCTCCAAGTGAAAAAAACAGCACAGAAAGGGGATTGCAGCATCAATCAGAACAAATGCCATTTATTGAATGGCCACAGCAAATGTGATGGAGGGATTAAGGGAGAGAAAAAGAAAGAGATAGAATGAAAGAAAGAAAGAGGGGATGTAGCTACCAAATGTAGAGACAAAGCTCTCTGTAGCCTGGCTGGAGGAATCTGCCTGTCACATCAGGGAGATCTCCAAAGTCCTGGTTAACTCAAGGTTCTTTGTAGTCCATTGCTGAGGGGGGAACAGATCCTGAAATCATTGAGGGGGAATGTGCTGGTGTTCACAGGGGTCCCAGGATGAGGGAAGAGGTGAGAATGTTGACTCCATGTTTCAGAAGGCTGATTGATTATTTTATGATATATATTATATTAAAACTATACTAAAAGAATAGAAGAAAGGATTTCATCAGAAGGCTGACTAAGAATAGAAAGAATGATAACAAAGGTTTGTGACTGAGACAGTCCAGACAGCTGACTGTGATTGGCCATTCATTAGAAACATCCACATGAGTCCAATCCCAGATGCACCTGTTGCATCCCACAGCAGCAGATAACCATTGTTTGCATTTTGTTCCTGAGGCCTCTCAGCTTCTCAGGAGGAAAAATCCTAAGGAAAGGATTTTTCATAGAACATGTCTGTGACAGGGGAACAGATCCAGTAAAGAACAGATGTAACAGGCAGTCCATGTTCTCAGCAGTAGGAGAGGACCATTGTCTTCTTGGTCCAATGGCCACACCTGCAGGCAAACCTCTCTCTTTGGTCAGGCTGGCTCCCCACAGACCTCCCCCAGGTTGGGAGTTTCAGTCTCAGTCCTGGAGAGGGGCTTTGTCCATCTCAGTCCGACCCTCATGGTGGTTGAAAAGCAGATGAGGGCTCTTCCATGGGGGGACCACCAAAGGTTACCCCAGAAAGGTCCAACCAGGCCGAGAGGTGGGGGAATTCCAGGGCTGTTGGAGCAGGAACCATGAAGCAGGTGCAAGCATTCAGGGCAAAAAGCCCCCTCTCCTTTACCAGGCTCAGTGTTCCATGGCAGCAAACACACCTGCGGAGAAGAGCTTGGCAAACCAGCAGGGCTCTCAGGATCTTGGTGAGCAACCATCTCCAGCAAGGCCAGAATTCCAGCCAGGGTCTTCCTGGTGGTCCCTGTTTCTGTCCTTTCACAATGATCCTGAGAGGAATTTCAGACAGAGCCTTACAGCCTGCAAAGGCAGCATTCCAGGTGATCCACCACGGGGGACACTGAACACCAAAATCCAGGGAGAGATCAGCTCTCCTTGGCCAGTTTTACACCCTGGAATGTCTCGCTGGGGGTTCTAAAGGCAGAAGGAGACACCTGAGTGTTGTGGCTGGGGAAGGGAAAACTCAGGGAAGGAGGAGAAGGAAAACACCTGGATCATGTTCCTGGCCAAGAGAGAGGCCAGGGGTGACAGAGCCCTCCAAGGGCACCCAGCCCAATCTGTGCCCAGTGCCCACCTTGTCCCCAGCCCAGAGCTCTGAGTGCCACCTCCAGGAATCCCTGGGACACCTCCAGGGAGGAGAGAGCTCCCAGCTCCATTCTGTCAGGATCCAGGAATGGAGCACAAATGGGAGTGGCTGAAATCATCTCCTCCAAATGCTCAAGGAGAAATGAATCACCAAAATGAATCTTTAAATAAATCCCAATAAACAAACTTGTGCTGACCCCAAGCTGTTTACACACAATTAATGAGCAATCAGAGAAAAAAGTAAAATAAAAGCAAGCAGAACATCTCTCATTAACTTCAACAGGCCCTAGACTGGAGAATGAGTTGGGTATTCCAAAGTGAACTGAATCCCAGAATCCCGGGAACATTTAGGTTGGAAAAGAGCTCCAGGATCAACCTGGAGCCACAAGGGCCCCCTGAGCCTCCTTTGCTCCAGGCTCAGCCCCTTCCCAGCTCCTCAGGGATTCTCCAGCCCCTTCCCAGCTCCTCAGGGATTCTCCAGCCCCTTCCCAGCTCCTCAGGGATTCTCCAGCCCCTTCCCAGCTCCTCAGGGATTCTCCAGCCCCTTCCCAGCTCCTCAGGGATTCTCCAGCCCCTTCCCAGCTCCTCAGGGATTCTCCAGCCCCTTCCCAGCTCCTCAGGAATTCTCCAGCCCCTTCCTGGCTCCTCAGGGATTCTCCAGCTCCTTCCCAGCTCTGTTCCCTCTGTTCCCTGGACATGCTCCAGCCCCACAATGTCTTGGCCCTAAGAAATCCTTATTTTTTACAAATATTATCACAGAAACTGACCCCTCACAGGCAGAAGAGAATCCAAAGGCCACGTGCTGGCTTCCAAAGTGGGAGAGATTCCCTGGATCGTGGATCATGGGCACCTCCCCAGGGTTCATCCAGCTGGCATTGAGCTGTGGGTAAAGAACCTCGGGGACATTTAGGGAAGCAATTCCTCCTGCTCCTAATCCTGCCGACAGCAATTCCAGATAAAAACCCCAACCCCAGCAGCTTTTATTGGAATGGATTTGGTGACTGGCAGCACGGAGGGAGAAGAGAAGCCCAAACCCCACAGTGGGAGCAGAGGGATCCGTGCTGGGACCGTGACCCACGGGGCTCTCAGGGAATAAAGGGAATTATCCCTCCACAGCCCTCCAGGTGGGTTTGATACAGCAGAGGCTGGAACTGTGTGCAGGGAGAACAGGAAAAGCTGGGCCTGTTCCAGGGAGCAGTTAAACAAGGAGCTCACCCTGATTTACAGCAATGCAGGCAGCAAAGCTCAGAAGGGCTCCACTGCAGAATTCCTGCTCCCAGGAATGCCTGGCAGGCAGGAGGCTGCTCCTGCATCCCTAAAATCCCGGAGGCAGCAGAGAATGGGGTGGAATCAGACCTAAATGTGCTCACAGCTGAGAATAAAGAGGCCAAAGGAGTGCAAGGCGCTGGAAAGAGAAATGAGAAATAAAGGAATTTTACAGGTATTTTAAAGGAATTTTACAGGTATTTAAAAATAATTTTACTCAACCTGCTGCATGGCTTTTGTTTCCAAAATAATTGAACTTTTTTGCTGTGCTTTTAGATTTTCATGTTTCCTAAATTTTCCAGTTGTAATGCCTTGTTTGAAACGGAATCCCTCTGCAGCACCTGTGGCACTGCAGAGCCCAGAGCCAGGATTTGTCACCTCACTCCCCAAAGCCTTCCCTGTCCTCCAGCACCACCCCAAAGCTGCCACAGAATCCCAGAATCCCAGCATGGATCAGGCTGGAAGGGACCAGAGAGGGTCACTGGTCCCTGCTCGGGGCACAGCAGTTTGTCCATGTGAATCACAGAAACATTTAGGTTGGAAAAGACCTCCAAGATCATCAAGCCCAACCATTCTGCCAGCACTGCCAAGGCCACCACTGACCCCTGTCCCCACGTGTCACATTTCTGAAATCCCTGCAAGGATTGGATGGTGACTCCACCACTGTCCTGGGCAGTGTTTGACAAACCCTTCAGTGAGCAGATTTTTCCCTAATTCCCAATCCAAACCTCCCCTGGCACAACTTCACAGAATCCCAGAATCCCAGAATCACAGTCACAAAGTCACAGAATCCCAGAATCACAGAATGATGAGGGTGGAAGAGACCTCTGAGATCATGGAGCCCAACCTGTGCCCTCACACCTCACCCAGACCACAGCACCCAGTGCCATGGCCAGGCTTTTTAAACACACCCAGAGATGGTGATTCCACCACCTCCCTGGGAAGAGCATTCCAGTGCTTTATTATTCTTTGGGTGAAAATTTTCTTCCTGATATCCAACCTGTGCCTTCCCTGCCGTAGCTGAGGCTGTGTCCTCTGGTTCTGTCAGAGACCGACCCCGCCTGTCTGCAGCCTCCCTGCAGGAAGGTGCAGAGAGCAATGAGGGCACCCTGAGCCTCCTCTGCTCCAGGCTGAGCGCCCCCAGCTCCCTCAGGGGTTCCTCACAGTGTGACCGTGTTCACAGGGGTCCCAGGATGAGGGGAGAGATGAGGATCTGACTCTGTTTCAGAAGGTCTGATTTATTATTTTATGATATATATTATATTAAAACTATATTAAAAGAATAGAAGAAAGGATTTCATCAGAAGGCTGGCTAAGAATAGAAAAAGAAAGAATGATAACAAAGGTTTGTGACTCGGGCTCTCTGTCTGAGCCAGCTGACTGTGATTGGCCATTAATTAGAAACAACCACATGAGCCCAATCCCAGATGCTCCTGTTGCATCCCACAGCAGCAGATAACCATTGTTTGCATTTTGTTCCTGAGGCCTCTCAGTTCTCAGGAGGAAAAATCCTAAGGAAAGGATTTTCCATAAAAGATGTCTGTGACACTCACAGGGTTTGTGCTCCCAGCCCCTCTCCAGCCTCGCTGCCTACTCTGGACACGCTCAAGCATCCCAACGTCCTTCCCAACCTGAGGGCCCAGAACTGTGGCTCTGGAATACCCCAGGGAGGAGACTCCAGCCCCTCTCTGGGCTCTGCTCGGGGCTGGGCACTGCCCAGGGCAGGAGTTCTGCCTCCTGGAATTCCCGGGCTCAGTTCCCCCAGAGCAGAACCTGCTCCACCCCTTCAGCTTTATTCCTTGGCTTTATCCCATGGAAATCAGAGGCAGTGCCAAGCATGGATATGAAATTAAAAGTCTGTGTTTGTCCTGTGAAGCCTGAGCACACAAACTCCTTGTGGCACCTGGAAGCTGAGCTCATCTGGAGATCTCCGGGGAGAGCACTTCCACTGGAGCCAGCATATGGGAAACATTTCATTACAGCAGACACAACACCGTCATTAACATCCAAACCATCAAATGCAAATTCCCTCCTGTGTCTGGAAACTCTGTAATTAAAATAGAAACGGAGAACATGAAGAATAAAAAGATGGCAAAAAAAAGAATGTTGTTTTTTCTCCCTTTTGTTCTGCTGCAATCCAGGCAGCAGCTCCTCTAGCAGAGAAGTCCTTGCAGTCAGGGGGGTGAAAACACAACCAAGGGAGCAGCAAACGTTACCTGTAGGGAGGAATTTCATTTTCCCAGCTCCAGACATGCAAGAGGACAAATGCCCCCTCCAAACCTAACTAGGGACATGGAAGTTTACCCTGAGAAGGCCTTGATTGCTTTGGAATTAATTGTGGTCCCCCAGCACAGGAAGGATGTGGAGCTGCTGAGGAGGAGGCTCCAGGATGATCCAAGGGGTGGAGCAGCTCTGCTGGGAGAGCTGGGAATGTTCCTCTGGAGAGGAGAAGCTTTGGGGTGACAGGGCCTTAAGGATCCCACAGGAAAGATGGACAGAGACAATTTCCAAGGGCAAGAAGGCTGAAAACCAGGAACACTTACAGATATAAGAGGCTGGATGGATGCAGAATTCCAGGTGGGATCTGACCAGGGTGATCCAAGGGATGGAGCAGCTCTGCTGGGAGAGCTGGGAATGTTCCTCTGGAGAGGAGAAGCTTTGGGGTGAGCTCAGTGTGGCCTGAAGGAGCTGCAGGAAAGAGGGAGAGAGACAATTTCCAAGGGATGGAGGGACAGGAGCCAGGGAATGGCTCCCAGTGCCAGAGGGCAGGGATGGGTGGGAGATTGGGAATTGGGAATTCCTGGCTGGGCTGGGATTGCCAGAGCAGCTGTGGCTGCCCCTGGATCCCTGGCAGTGCCCAAGGCCAGGCTGGACACTGGGGCACCCTGGGACAGTGGGAGGTGTCCCTGCCATGGAAAAGGGGTGGAATGGGATGAACTCTGAATCCCTTCCCACCCAAACCAGTCTGGATTTTATGACCATTTTTGCTTTTTTTCCTTCAGAGGCAGGGAAGGAGCAGCTCCCACCTGTGCTGGAGCTCCTGGCCAGGGGTGTCCCTGTTTAAAGCCCAGGCAGACCCAGCTGGGGTTGGCACAGACCCTGCACTTCACTTCATTAAAGATCAGTTGAGATATAAATCCCATTTCAGTGCTGCTCCTCTTGATTGCTGCTTGCAGAAAACCATAAATAATTAATTGCATTAGAGAAATGTCACTCAAGCCCAGTTTTGCCTCACCTGATGTGAAAAATGACCGCTTGAGAGACAAAAAATCATCAGGCTCTTCATCTTTACCCTGCCCTGCTGTCTGTTCCCCTGCTTTATAAAAACCCCATGTCTCCATGTAACCAAGGAATTATGTCTGAAGGCATCCTCAGGCTCAGTGATTTATCCATGGGAGGAGGATTTATCCCAGCCTGACCCTGCAGAGGAGGAGGAGGAGGTCCCAGAGTCTCTCAGGAGCAATGTCAGGTCCCTGAAGATCCACAGAACTTTTGCCAAGACTCACCCAGTCCCAGAACAACTTCGGGACCGTTTTTGAAGGGCACAGAAAAGCTTCAAGCATCAAGAAAGCACGGAGATGTGGAGTGATCACAGGAGGTTTGGTTGAATACAACCCCATCCCCATCTCCAGAGGTTCCTTGGGATCATTCCCGGAGCAGCAGTGACAGCATCAAGTGGAGCTGCTTCCAACCCTTCTCAGCAGGAGGACACAAGGGTGAAGAGTTCCCAGAATTGGGAGGAAATTCCTGTTTTTATGTACCAAGAGTTTCAGTGTGTCACCCACCCCTGTGGAGGAACACGCTGGTGGGGTCACCTACCCGAGAAAATTGAGTTTTACACCCAAAATTTGCAGATTTGAACTCAAAGAAGCCCAGAGCTGAAATGAAAAGCTGGAGATTGCTGTGCTGAGTTCAGCTCTTGTGGCTGTGATGCTCCAAGAGCCTCTTGGAGCAGAAGGAGGAGGTTTCTCAGCTCAGGGCCGGAGTTGCAGCTGCATTTTTGGGTGGAGGAAGAGCTCGAAAGGGAATAATTCTGATGAGGATGCTGTGCCAAGAGGCACCCAAGTGCCAGGGATTTGCAGAGTCTGTAAACACAGCGTGGGCTGAGGCACAGCTCATTAATTCCCATCACCCCTCCATGCTTGTCCTGCGGGGAATTATTATTGATCAGCCAGGATGAAACCCAGCATTAAACTGCAGGAGGAGCTTTATCAGCCTCACAGATGGAAAAGCAATTCACTGCAGAAAGGCACTCGGGGCTGGAGACACTTTCAAATGAGGGTCTTTATCCCGCTGTCCATTTCCAAAGGCAGCTGTAAGTTCAGTCCATGGAAAAACCATTCCCTGGGGACAGCAGGGGCGTCCCAGAGTGCAGGGCAAGATGTGTTCTATCACCATCTGTATGGCAGCTGTCTTCTGTTCAGTGGGCAGTTTTCCTTATCTCTTCCACAATCCCTCCTCCCTCAGGGGCACACCTGCTGATAACAGCCATTGGATGTCCCTGCATGGCTGATAAGAACTGCAGCATCCCACTGGGAGATGTGAGCCCAGAGGGAGGAGCCAAGCATTCCTACCTGGATAGAATCTGGAGATCCTGGAACACCAGCACGGCTTCTGCACTGGATTCCCAGAGGAACAGCAGCTGCCTCTCCTTCCCCTGGATCTCCAGAGGCAGACTGCACCCTTCTCCAGGATCCCTGCTCCAGCAGAGCCACCCCTGACACTGCAGGAGGGCTGAGCCACAATTCCAATGGGGCTGTGCCAGCACCCTGACCCACAGGGTGTCAGGCTGGGCTCTGACTCTGCCAGTGTTGGTTTGGTTACTGCATTGTTCATTTTATCCTTTTATTTTCTTCCCTATTAAAATTATGGCAGCAGGAAATAACAGTTCTTTAATAAGAACTGTTATTTCCTGCTCCCATATTTTTTGTTGCCTGAGAGCCCCTTAATTTAGAATTTACAGCAATTCAGAGGGGAAGGTTGACATTCTCCATTTCAAGAGAGGCTCCTGCCTTCCTTAGCAGGCACCTGGCTTTCCAAACCAAGACAAGGAGCCAGCAGCAGCTCTCTGGGAGCCACAAGCCCTCCAAGGATCTCCAGCCCAGCCTGGCATCACTTCTGCTGTCTGCCCTGACAAATGGGGCTCCTTGCATCTTCCATCTCCACAGAAATTAAACTCTTCAGACTCTGTGCGCTGCCACGAATAAATTACATGTTTGTTTGACTCGGAAATTTCCCTCTGACAAATTCTGAAGGTATAAATAACCCCTGAAGCCTTACAGGAAGATGAATAGCCCTGTTCTATCCATCATAACTCACCAAGCAAAGAGTGCCCAGGTTTAAATCCCAGCCCAGAGTAGTGGGAGAAGCATTGGGTTGGTGCTGTCCTAAGCAAGCCAGGCTCAGGGGGTGCAGCAGGACTCTGAGAGGTCTGGATCCATTAAAAATTCCCAAAGGAAGATCCTCAGGCAGCTCCCCTCATGCCAAAGCTTTGTTTGCATCCCAGCTCAAGGGACAGAGCCCCAGCAGGGATGGCTCAGCCTGGGTTCAGAGCCAGCCTGGCAAAACCCAGCTTCCCCCCAGGCAGGACTGAACCATCCCTGTGATTCTAGGGTTCTGGGATGGGGAAACTGCTCCTGTCTCCTGGAAACACCCCAAAAATGGTGGGTCAGGATGGTTCAGGAAGGACTGAACCATCCCTGTGATTCTGGAGTTCTGGGATTGGGAAAGTGCTCCCGTCTCCTGCAAACACCCCCAAAACAGTGACCAAAGCCTTTGCCCCCCTGCCTCCCCTCCAAACAGCAGCTCCAGCCTCCCTTGGCTGTGGAAAAGGACAAGTTGTGGAAAAGGACAAATTGCTCTAAAGGATTTGGGGTTCTCTCACCCAAGAAGCAAAGCAGGACGCCTACTGCAACACTCCTGGGTTTTATCCCATCCTGCATGGACCAGGAATGAGGGTTGGGACCAGGAGCTGCAGAACTGAAACCTCAATAACGTGCAGGAATCAGGGGCCGGGGGATCTAAGAGTTGTTTCTGGCAAAAACAGCAATTCCAGCATCAGTTTCCTTGTCCTGAGTCTCCCACCAGTCTCTTCTCTCTCTTCCATCCCTGAACAACTTGTGAGCAGCCAAAATCAACCTTTGGCTTCAGCGAGAACAGGTCAGCCTTGCTAACAAAGGCAGGCTCACATTCCAGAGCAAATAAAAGCATTCATTTTTCAACTGGCAATAAATTCAATTTCCCTGAAGGACTGATTTTCACCAAGTTATGAGATCTGACACTTGTGGTATTAGATAACTCTGTTGCCTTTTATTTCTGGGTTTGAGACATCAAGTGGCAAAAGGGGAAATAAAAATGGCAGGAAAGACAAACTGTTCTGAGGACAGAACGGTCCATTAAGCAAAAATTTAAACCAACTCATCTTTGGCTCTCTCTTGCTCAAATGCAATCCTGCTCCTTCCCTTCAGGCTGCTATTAACACTGTTATAATGAGTAACTAAAATCAAACTCCAGTGAATAAATATGCTCAAAGGCATTTTGTTATTTCTGCAATTAGAGACAAACTCCCACGGTAGAGCTAAAAGCTTTTGGGAAATCACGTCCAAGGAAACTCTGCCAGGACTGCAATCCTTGGGCTGCTCTTAGCACACGCAGCAGCTGCTGGGAAGGAGCTGGAACCCCAAACCCAAACCTCTCTATTCCTTGTGTGTGCTCAGCTGGGAAGTGGTGCTGGAACCCCAAACCCAAACCTCTCTATTCCTTGTGTGTGCTCAGCTGGGAAGTGGTGCTGGAACCCCAAACCCAAACCTCTCTATTCCTTATGTGTGCTCAGCTGGGAAGTGGTGCTGAAACCCCAAACCCAAACCTCTCTATTTCTTGTGTGTGCTCAGGTGGGAAGTGGTGCTGAAACCCCAAACCCAAACCTCTCTATTCCTTGTGTCTGCTCAGGTGGGAAGTGGAGCTGGAAGGGGAGAGCCCAGTGGCCAGGTCATCTGTGTGTCCTGGGAAAATTCCCATTTTCCAGGGAAAGGAAAGGAGCTGGGAAGGGTCTGGAGAGGCTGAGGAGCTGGGAAGGGGCTGAGCCTGGAGCAAAGGAGGCTCAGGGGGCCCTTGTAGCTCTGCACAGCTCCTGCCAGGAGGGTCAGGGTCTGGGACAGGACAAGGGGAAATGGCCTCAGGCTGTGCCAGGGGAGGTTCAGGTTGGATATTGGGACAATTCCTTCCTGGAAAGGGCTGTCCAGCCCTGGCACAGCTGCCCAGGGAGGGTTGCAGTGCCCATCCCTGCAGGGATTTCAAAGCCCTGTGGATGTGGCACTTGGGGACAGGGTCAGAGTGGCCTTGGGGAGCAGCTGGACTCATTCTTGTGGGGATTTTCCAACCCAAACAATTCCGTGATCCTCAGGAGCACAAAGGCTTGTGGAGCTGGCACTGGTGATGGGGACAGGGCTCTGCCTGGCCCTGAGCCCTCAGGGATCCCCTCCAGGACTCGGGGGGAGGCTCCCTGTGCTGTCCTGGTGCCCCTTGGTGAGGAGGGTTTGTGCCAGAGAGCAGAGCTCACCCTGAGCCCAGCAGCCCCGTGCCCAGCGCTGCAGACAACAATTCCATTGACTTAGCAGTTATTTATCCCAGCAAAACTCAGAGGGGATTTATCCTTGGAAGAGACATGGTAATAAAAGGGAAAGGATCAGGCAGGCAGGGTTTAAAAACCTCTCATTTCCTCCTGTGACTGCCTAACAGGCTTTTGGAAAGCAGGAGACAGTAAATGTCATTTATTTTGACTTTAATAATGCTTCTGAGGCTCTTTGGCGTGACATTTCCGAGCGAGCCGGGGCAACGGGGATAAAACAAAGCAGAGGTAGGAAGCCAGAACATCCCAGGGAGAGAGCAGCTGCCCGTGACCAGGGGACAGCTGAGCGTGCCCCTGCATCTGCCTGGCCCTGGCACTGTCTGCCTTCTCCCTGAGCAGCCTGGGCGAGGAAAAGCACCACGGGCACAGCCCAGACTGACCCGGGCTGGTCGCTGAGCAGCTGGGGCAGCCAGGCTGAGAATTCAAAGGGTTTCTGACAACTGGAAAACAGATGGGAAAAAACGATTGCAGTTTATAGTGGGAAGAGCCAAGAAATGCACAGAGCAGGAGCTGCTGCACAAGCACAGCCTGGGGAGATGGGGGAGGCAAAAAAGGGGATGTGGCTGCCCCTGGATCCCTGGAATGTCCAAAGCCAGGTTGGACATTGGGGCTTGGAGCACCTGGGACAGTGGGAGGTGTCCCTGTCCATGGCAGGGGTGGGATGAATGGGATTTAAGGTCCTTCCAAACCAAATCCATCTGGAATTCTAGGAGTGAAACTGATGCAAACGGGTCTGAAGGCATCACAGCAGCCCAGCAGGAAATGACACATGGAGAGGAATTGAGCTTCTCCTTCCCACTGAGCTTCCACAAGTGACCAGAGTGACCCACCCCCAGCTGGCAGCAGGACAGGGTCAGAGCAGCTGCCATAAAAACATGGAATGTCCTGAGCTGGGAGGGACCCACAGGGACCATTGATCCAACCCCATCCCTGCCCAGACCCCCAACAATCCCACCCTGGGCGTCCCTGGCAGCCTCAGGGCTGTGCCAATTCCCTGGGCAGCCTGGGCAGGGCCAGCACCTCTGGAATAGTGGAACCTTTCCCTGATATCCAAGCCTAAACCTCCCCTGGCCCAGCTCCAGCATTAATTTCATTCCATCAATAATCCAGGCCATGGTTGCCGGATGGATTTAGTGGCTCCTCTGGACCATGGGTTGGGTGTAACTGGTCCCAGCTTTGCAGCCAGGCTGGGTTTGGGCTCTGTCAGGTGCTGAGGCCTGGCAGGCTCTGCTGTGTGTGTCGGGGGGGGCAGATCCACCCTGCTGCATTCCCAGAGCAGGACAGGCTGCTCTGGGCCCCCCTCCTCCCAGCTGGAGTTTGCAGGGAGTCACTGCAAGGTGTCTGTGAGGGCAGCACGGGCAGCTCTGCTCTGATGTGATGTGACACATCAGCTGACACCTTCTGCTTGGTGTGGCCTGCGGAGCCACAAATGAAATCCCGGCTGTCAGGCACCCAAATTAAAAATAAATCACTGCTGTGACCCCGGAACCCCGCTGACAACTCCTCTCAGCTCAGCTCAGCTCATCTCATCTCCCCCTCGGCATCGGGGCCCTCTCCCTCTCCATCCCCTGCCATCCCTCCTGCCTTCAGGGATGGTCCAGGCCTGGCTTGGCATTGATGATGGATGATGGATGATGGATTGATGGATGATTGGATGGATGGATGGATTGATGGATGGATGGATGGATGGATGGATGGATGGATGGATGATGGATGTGGATGGATGGATGGATGGAAGATGGATGGATGGATGGATGGATGATGGATGGATGGATTATGGATGGATGATGGATGATGGATGATGGATGGATGGATGATGGATGATGGATGAATGGATGATGGAGTGGATGAGGGATGGATGATGGATGATGGATGGATGGATGGATGGATGATGGATGGATGGATGATGATGGATGGATGATGGATGGATGGATGGATGGATGATGGATGGATGGATGATGGATGGATGGATGGATGGATGGATGGATGATGGATGGATGGAGATGGATGATGGATGGATGGATGGATGGATGGATGGATGGATGGATGATGGATGATGGATGGATGGATGGATGATGGATGGATGATGGATGGATGGATGATGGATGATTGGATGGATGGATGGATGGATGGATGGATGGATGGATGAGGGATGATGGATGGATGGATGGATGATGGAT